>VYZS01105035.1:13309-25513 GCA_013400695.1 Neodrepanis coruscans
GGGTTGGCCTTGTCTGCCAAGTGGCCACCAAGCTGCTCTATCACTCCACTTCTCAGCAAGATGGGAAGGAAAAAGAAGATGGAAAACACTCCTCATAGATCAAGATAACACAGTTTACACTAAAGCAAAAGCAAAACACATGCACACAAGCAAGGAAGAAAGATTTTATTCTCTACTTCCTATCAGCAAGCAACGTCTCCAGCACACACAGTGGTTGTTTTGGAAGGTAAACATTGTAAACAAAAAATGTCCCCCCTTCCTCCTCCCTTTTCTTAGCTTTTATGGCTGAGCAGACAACATACAGTATGGAATATCCCTTTGGTCAGTTTGGGTTAGCTGACCTGGTTATTCTGTCTCCCAAGGAAGGGCACACACCCTGCTGGCGGGGGGAAGATGTAGGAGAGACAGATGCTCAGCAGTAACCCAGGAAAAAATGGTGTTATGGGCACCTTTATAGCTGTCAATGCAAAGCACAGCTCTGACGGCTGCAATGGGGAAATTAACTCCACCTCAGCTAGACCCAACATACAACCGGAAGATTTTTCTTTTATCTTCTACCTCCCTTAGAGTTTCTCCCCCCTACAAAATATGATTCCTGCTGGCAGTATGAATTCTTCACCACTAGTGCAGAGAACACTGTGATAATGTTTTACTCTGATTATTTCTGATTCTATACTAATTTTCTTACCATTCCTGGTAAATTTTGCAGATGACACAAAGCTCAAGGCAAAGCCCCACTTGAACAAGCACATGCACACTCTCTGACAACACTAATAGATGGTTATAATCTCTCCAGCAACCTTTTTTTTTTTTTTTTTGGAAAGTTGAAAACTGGAATTGCTTCATTTGACTGTTCGTTAAGGCCTATTTGACAAAACTTAATACCTAGCACTTCCACTTAAGGCTAATATAAGAGGTCACAGCTTGCTATAGAGGAAATTCTTGCATTATGCTGCTCTTTCAGCCCTTTATTTTTTCCTCGAAAGGCCCAAGGTCAGGACTTGTAGTATCAATCTCCCCAGTAAGTGACCATCCTTGGTTTCAGAGCCTTAAGCAACTCTTCATGGCCACACTGAGCAGCTGCTGCTGCAAAAGGGACAGATTTGCCTTCATATAAGCTGTGTATATTTGTCACCCCACTGAACCGAAAACCAGCATGAAAAGAAAGCCAGCACTGGTGGTGAATGAAGAAAGGCAGCAGAATCACCTCAGAGGCAAAAGCCTGTATTTATACCAATCTATTTAATAACATGGCCAGAACTCCCAGTATTGATGCAGACAAACACCTTGAAAACTTTACCGTCAATAAAACATTAGTTCCAAGGACTAATTTGTGGGAATGTCACTTAACTCCATGGCAGCTATGAAATAAAAACACTGGAACAGAACAGAGCTCACTTCTTTCACTTTGTCACAAGGTTCATTCCTGAGATATACTACAGTAACTTCCTTTAAAAACTTACCCTTAGTCAGCCATCCAGTCTCTATGGAATCTGTTCAACATCTAGCAAATCTTGTAAGAAGGCTTTTCCTAAAATACTACTAAGTCATCCAGTCCTTAAAGCCAGTAAAAACTCTTTCTTCTGCAGGCACAAAAATCACTGACCCTTTTGCAAGTGTTCAAACGCACGAGAAGTTCCTGTAATGCTCCTCTGTCAGCTCTCACTGCCTTTAAGTCTGAACAAACTCAGTTCTTCCGAAGTTGCACAAGACTTCTGTTGTAGACTCTGTTGGTACTTTGGGACTTGTCATTCCACTGTCACAGCATCAAATCAGCAAAGAATCATGACAGTTACAGACATCTCATATGCTCAGAATTTAACTAATTTATATTGAAAAGCACCGGGTTTATTCAAGGTTTTTTTTGATTTCTACTATGTTTTGAACACACTACCTTTTGTTCTTTGTGAAAAATAAACTGTCAAAAACCAGAATCATAATGAGTTATAACAAATTGCCTCCAACTCTAAAGATAAAAAGAACATCTGATCTTTACATTGAGTTCAGTTTGTATACTACCACATGGCTTTTGCTAAACTGTCAAAATAAATTACATAAATTGATAGGATAACAAATTTCAGGAGGCAATGCACAAGTTACTCTGCCATACAGACACTAAACAAAAAAAACAAATTCTGAATTCAAACTAAGATAGAGAGACAATAATAACTTTATTTATTTTTACATTAAAATTAATAAAGCAGTCATTATTCTACAAATTTTTACTCCTCAAGGTTTTGCAGTTAAAGGCCCCATTCTCAGTAATAACACGTATAAATACTTACTTGCTTGTGATTAACATTAACAGTGTTCCTTAGCTTATGGGACAAGCAATGATAAAAAAAAGTTAGTCCTTAAAACTAAAGCAACTCAGTAGTTTACAGTGTTTCCATCAAAAGTCAAGAATTTGGGAAGACATCTGTTCATCTTACTGAAACAATTGAATTTATTTCTACAACTCACTTCAACCAAAGTGCTCCAGACATTGGCAAAGTTCAGCCTGAGGTTCCTAAAGGTCCAGTTATTTCTGGAGTCTAAAATTAAACGGAACTTTTAACTTAAAGAAATATCCAGTTGCACTGCAGAACTGTAGACCTAAAGATTGAGGTATGTTAGCATTTCTGAACAGACATGGCAAATTTGGCAGAAAATAAATTTGGACACTCTTCCACTTTTGGAATTACTGAATTTCCTTCAGATTTTTTATGGGTAACAAATGTGGAAAAATAACTTTAAAAAGCCAACATTCTGAAAGGAAGAGAAAAAAATCTCAAAATAAAACTGGTGAGAGAGTACACAGCCAGTCTTTTATTTATACATCTAACATTTGGAGTGTGGGCTAGCAGGGAAGAACTGTTCCTTCTCAGAAAAACCTCAAAAGGGCATAGACAATTTTTCCCCATTTGGACAGCATGTCCACCTCTTTATTTCAATAGAAGGTAGCATGCTGGCTTTCCAGATTTAGAGAGAAAAAAACATAAACCCCCCAAAACACAACACAAAAAAAGTCCCCACACATGCTGATAAGGACAACAGCTACTATCACCATTCCCCTCACTGCAGCTGTCTCTACTCAATCTTCTTGGCTCAACCTGGTCCTGACCTGGCCACAGTCTTTTCCAAGCTCAGAGCAGAGGCAGTGACCCACTGAAGTGTTATTACTCAAAGGAGGGATAGAAAATAACTATAGTTTTTTTGGTGTTCCAGGTCTGGTAGGATTTTTTAATTAATGTTTCTGTGTATGTCAGTTGGCTTAATTTTTCCTTTGTCTGGGTCAATATAAAACAAGGCAAAATTCAGCAATTCAGGTGCAGTTTGCTTGAAGAGAATGCAGGGCCCCTGCTAAGTAAACACAACAAAAAATTTTATTTGCATGCCCTGTCCACAATAAGCCTTGGAACTCAGACTGCAGTGTGATTGTTTTTTGCTAAGTAGCAAGGAGCTCTGCAGGCTAACTTACTGTGTTGTTACTAATTGCATCTTTATCTCTCAATTGTTGTCTAGTAGTCCCTAATTTAAAATTTTAAAAAGCCACCTTTAATCCTGCATTTTCATTATATGCTGTGAATAAAGAATAAAACAAATAGCTGGTTTAGGCCTAGATTCAGAAAAATAACTAGTTAGGAATATGCTCGTGCTAGCTAGCAGGTCTTCCATCTCCTCTTTTTTTTTTCCTATTTTGGCCCCAAAACATCCTCTTTTAACCACTACCCTTTACCTAAACCATCTGATTAGCTTTCTTAACAAACCTTGTATTCTACTCTACAGCAGTTTCCAACAGCATAATAACACAAAAAATTCTAAAATAATACTGAGTCGGACACCCCAAATTATAACATATAACCTAATCCCTATAGTTAAATTTAAAATGTAGAACAATCTTTAAAGCCTCATCGCTTGTTCTCTGGACAGATGCATCCCACCTGTGAGGCTGACAGTGGTAAAGGCACTGCTAGTGCTTTTTTTACAGCAGCCTCTCCAAGAAACACACCTTAGAAAGTACCAAGTATAAAATTATCCTCAACACAGTGAATAAGTTTCTGCACAAGGCTTGTATTTTTTAGCTCTTGCCGTACATGTGCTCCAAATTCCTGCTATGAAGTTATGTATTCTATAAAGTTGATCTCTTACCTCTCAACTTTACTGACCATACCAGTTCCTTACACTTTTTCAATTTTAAAAAGTTTATCAACAGACAGAAACCAACACCTCCTAAAAAAACAAACGAACCCAAAATCCTAGAATAGAGAAGAAAAAAAAGCAAAACAAACCTTCTCACTGAATTTCATAGTTTTACTGAGCCTAACATTTTGTCACATATTTCCCACTTACTGATCTTCTTGTCAACAGGCTGGATTACTTGCAGCATTTGCTTTCTGTGTTGAGAGAACTTTGTTGCATTCTTTGACAGTGGGAGGGATAAGCAGAAGTAGCCAAACAACTCAGGAGCACAAATCTGGGAAAAAAAAAAAAAAAAGGGAAAGGAGGAAAGGCTTTGCAACTAGCTTAGTACCATCATTTTTTTTAAATTCAGAATTTATATATAGTGATTACAGATTTTCTCATTCTAACTAATCTCTTGTGGTTATCTCCTGCAGTTGCTCTGAGAAAAAAAATTACTAATTTTCTAAATTTGATCATAACTTTAAAGTAGTTTTTTCCACAGCCTCCATCAGCACTGGATTTGTATCTATATCTAGTGACTAACACCACATGGACTATTGATTTTCATAAACACTTGCATATTTGCTGGGGGGGATAGGGGAGGGGGAGTTATGCCTTTTCTAATTTTGGTTAATTTTTTTACAGTACAAGTAGAACAGGATTCCTTTATGTGCTTCCCTTGATTATTGTGAAGCAAAGACTGCTGCCAGTTAATTCACAGAAAAACTTCTGTGTAAAGTCACACAGTACAGTGAGATATCAGGACACTCTTTCAAAAAAAAAAGATGCATCGTAATATCCAGGACTATCTGCAGGTACTAACCAAAATACAGCATATGGCACACAGGAAGGTGAAGTTCAGGAATGAGTGGATGGGCTGGGACACATGCTTGCTAGAAGTAAATGTTTACATATAAAACACCAGCAGAAGCAACACCTTTCAAAGACGTCCTTGACAGTTCTGCAGTATCCACAGGGATCCATGGATCTCTAGCAATGGGCTCAGAGTGCAACTCTGAAACCTGGATCATCTCTTTGGCTTTTCAGAACACTAGATGTTTAACCCAAGTGCACCTCATAAAAGGCTCCCAGACTAGAACACATTTCAAGTTTTAATTAGGTAGACCCTTAAACCAAGGATAAAAGCCACCTTCACTACATGGGATATAATCTACATATAAGATAGTGAACTATATATGAGTGAGTAAAAACTTTACCTCCAGCATAAGAGAATTTAATGCACTGGCTGAGAATGAAGGCGAGTGGGTATTTTTCTAAAAACTATGTGGAAAGGTCCAAATAGTACCAAGGTCCTTGTGGTATTCAGGATTTTCATATTGAATTTATAAAGGCTTGAGATTTTGTTTTTCTTCTCAGTTTAACAAACACTCCAGCAGAAATTCTGTGAACTCTTCAGTCTTCCCAAGGAGACTTTTCCTACTGTAGACTCACCCTTTATGTATTCATTCATACCTTCAAAAGTAAAATATTGCAGACTTCATTCCATATTTATGTAGTTTTATCTGCCTCAGACAGGAGAAGAGAGAACATGATCCTGGAAACATTATATAATATAACCTGAAAAGCCAGATACAACCATCCTGATTTGTTTGTGGTGGGGTTGCTGTGTTTTTTTAACAGAATACACTTAAGAGCACCATTTGTACTCCTAGAAAAATCCAGTGAAATGGTATTATGATAATAATTTCCATGTGGAAAAATAAATCTTACATGTATCAGAAAAAATTAACTAACGATTATATTTTTATTGCTTGCAACTCCATTTTACAGACATTCTCAAAATGCAACCTCTTGCTGATCTTTCCTAAACTGTGTATCTCAACTGTGGATCATTATACAGCCAAACAATAGTTACAGCAGGAAAACATATGATACTTGAATAAGAGTAATGTTTTGATATCTACACAGTCCAGCCACACTGATCTCAAAAATCCAGCACAGTTCCATAACACAGGGACTTCTAAGAAGCAGTATATACTTTTCTATAGAAACAATGAGATGGAAAACAGAAATACAAATTCTTGCAATACCTCAGGGACTTTCTTTTGGTTATACACAGCCAGTGTTATTTTCCACTTTATTACCCACCTCCTTCTCCCCACCCTTAAACCACAAGAAGTCAGGTAGGAGAAGCTATGAAGAACAATATTTAGCAGGTGCCAGAATGCTACAGCAGAAAATATTCTGACAGTCCAAGGCCCAAAACAGCAAAACAAGCTGCCACTGCTGGTTACTACAACACTCTACACTTTTTTCCACATGTAGAGATACATCATCATGCTCAAGTGAAGTTCTCAACACTACTACCTTAAATTACTCCTGTAATGACACGTTGTCTTAAATGGATGGGCAGTACAGGGTTACAGTAGTTTTTCCACAGTTTTTCATGTTAACATACTCCAGATGTTTCCTTTATTCTCTCTTGGTTTTCCTAGTGTTGGTTACACACACTGGCTGCATCTCAAATAAACTGTAAGCTGCTTGGGACAAGGTTCTCTCTTTTTCAGGATTAGGAACACAACAGTAACATATCAAAACATCTTTTTTTTATTTATTCTAATATGCTTTAAAGAACATTTTTCTCAATCAAGTGAGTGGTTGGTATTATTAACTGCAAGGACAAAATCTTGTGCAGTATGCGTTCCTTTTGTAATGTTGCTTCATAGGAGGAAAAGGAAGAGAGACACATAGGAGAGAGCATAAACATCATTAACTCACAGCAAATGGTCATTTCTTCAAGTACAACAGCAACAGACAACCTGACAAGAAAGAATAAAGCACAAGCTTAGTACACATTTCACTAAGTGCATGGAATCAAAGCACTTCCTCTGCTGTGCATTAAAAAAAACAAGCAAAAAAACACAACAAACAAACCCACAAAAAAATGTAAATACCACGTAGGAGAAACAAAATTACATTTCTTATAGAAGTACAACAGCTGTATCAATTAGGTGATACCTGCTTTCTGCTGAACAATCCTATGAAAAGTGGTTTGGATAACTGTCTGCAAAAGTAAGGCAGGACAAAGTTGAAGTACACTTGCTTACCAAAACCATTACAATGCCTTTTTTGATTTCTATGGGAAACAGCAGGCTCTAAACCCAAATCACTTGTAAAGAGATGTTATTGTTTCAGCCATGTACACAAGCTATTCATACACAGTCTGAGAACACTCACTGATAATACTGAATGTCAATGTTCTGATTAAAACACATACCAAAATTTACTTTGGAAAAGGTATGAAAAAATATAAATGGTTAAATGATGTCTGTAAATCAGCTTTCTGCAATGACTTATTGTCCTGAGTTGCCTACATAAAACAAGATTAAGCCAGCTAAACTCAGGCTTTCCCCACAGTATGTCATGATAATCAATGGGACACAGAACCCCCTTCGCATTTTGTAAACAGTACAGCTTACCAGATACTGGGGAGAAATGAAATAATGATACTGAAACAGCGATCAGGAACACCTGTCCCTCCTATCAAGAGAAAAAGAAAAAAATTTCCTTTAAAGGAGAAAGAAAAATCATCATACAGTATCAGTAGAACTCCCTGCTACACAAAGTCACTGAAATAAGGGTCTACAAATATGTGAAGATGGAACAGATATTTTCATAATAGATCCAGAGGAAGTAGAGTTATTTTTCTTCAAAAGATACCAAGCTTTATGCTTCAGAGTTTCAGAAAATCTTTAGAAGACCAAGAATAGGCTTCTTGCCAACATAGAATGGAGATTATGACACTGGCCCCAAAATTAGTTCCTCTGTAGCCTTTGCTGTTCGTAACTGACAGGATCAAAGTCCTGGACAAGATGGATGCTAGCACTAACCCATTATGCTCATTCCTGAATAAGCCTTCCTACAGTGCAACAAAAAATTTATTTTAAAATACTATTTTTAACAGAGTGCCAAGTCCCAACATTCCTGACTGCATTCAACATATCTACTACCAACACTGTACAACACAGTTTAAGGCAGACTTTGCTAAAGCTTCAGAAGAGCATGATTTGATCAGCAGATGGCAGGTATTTAAATGGGAAAAAGTGTCTTCAACTGCTGAAGTCCTTAAATTTCTAAAGGAAACTGTAACATGACTTTTTCTATCTCCCAAGAATAAGTTACCGACAGTCCTGATGCAGAAGAATTCCATTCAGATCTGGAAAGCAGTTCTTGAAACTTGTAACTGGAAGACAGCCCTACAAAAATAAAGAAAAAAAATCTAAAATCTCAATTGGGTGATATTAACAGCAGCAAGGCAGTTACTGGATGCTTTGTTGTTGCACTTTACTCACCAGTTATAGGACATTTTTTTACTAATTTCTGCCTTAAAAAAACTTCAAGATTAGAATTCAGAAATTCTAGTAAGTGCTAGCTTGAGACTGAAGGCCTGATTTTTCTAGAGTTGCAGAAAACCCACAATTTCCACCATCTTCCACTGGTTCCACTAAAACACAAAGTCTGGAAAATTTGAGTATGTTGAATGAAACACAGCAACAACCATCAGTCCAAAATAACTAATATATTTCACTCTAAGACTCCCACTTACCACCCAGCAGGCCTAGTTGTGTTTAATATAAAAGAAACAAAGTATTTGACAGATGACACCTATATAGTTTCCAGCAGAGGAGTGAACAGACTCCAAGAAGTGTAATTTATCTGAAATTACCTTGATCCCAGGCAAGCTTTCCTTAATGTGTTTATAAAGACAAAGAGCTTACTTTTCTTTATGGAACATGCATACCAAAGGAAATCATAAATCTTCACATTAAAGTACAAGTTTCCAGGCTGGATATTGCCAAAAGTTTTTATGGTCATCCTATTTTCTCTGTGTTTCACACAACACACAGTATAGATTCATAATTTTTCCAAAGAAGCGTCACAAATCTGTCTGACCTGTTTCTAAAAATATCTAAAAAGACACAGATTTTAAATGGTGTAAAGTAAATTCCCAATACAGGGAACTGTCAAAATGCTCTTTCCAAAAGCAACTGAAAGCGTGAAATTTTCACCATAAGATTAGGAGGCTAAACATGATTTAAAATATTTTCAATGAGCTAGAAATTTCATAGGTGAGATGGGCATAACATACAAGAAAGATACCAAGGTTCTAAAGAGCAACAAAGCTGGTGAAGGGTCTGGAACACAAGCCTTGTGAGGAGCAGCTGAGGCGGCTGTGCTTGTTTAGTCTGGGAAGAAGGAGGTTGAGAGGAGAATGCATTGCTCTCTACAGCTGCCTGAAAGGACCTTGTAGCCAGGCAGCGGGTATCTCCCAAGTATCGAGCAACAGCACAAGAGGACACAGCCTCAAGTCACACCAGGGAGGTTTAGATTGGATGTTTGGAAAACTCTCCACAGAAAGAGTTGTCAACCACTGTGACAGACTGCCCAGGGGGTGGTTGAGTCACTAGCCCTGAAGGTATTTAAAAGATGAGTAAATGTGGCTCTTAAGGACGTGTTTTAGTGATCGACTTGGCAGTGCTGAGTTAATGGTTGCACTCGATGATTTTAGAGGTCTTCTCCAACCCAAATGATTCTATAGTAATATAGGCATATAAAACCACATAGTTGGAAGAAGTTATTTTCTTATGGATAAACAGTCTTTACTTTCCACAGCTCACCACTCAACAGTCAATGCTGTCATTATCTCTCACCGTAAGGTAATAATAATGAATCGCAGGAGTCCACAGTCCCAGAGCCTGGACTTCATTATAAGCAAGGAATTCCAAGAATCTGCACTGACAAAGATGATTGCAGGAGGCATCAGATCTGTGTGGAGCAACCTCAGAAGCCATGTGGGTTTTAAGCTGAGCTAATACGTGGGTAGTGAAAGCTGTTTTCTTTTGAGCTTGTTTCTACTAAAGCCTTTTAGCAATTTCATTAAAAACGAAGAAGCAACTGCTTCCCCTTCCTTGTTTGCAAATTCTGCATTCCTTAATTCCCTTCTTCTCTGTTGCAATCCACTTTGCACTTCAGAAATCCCTCTCCTCCTGCCCAAACACAACCTTTCCCCCTGAAACTATGACTTGGGAAATAGTTTTTAAGAAGAAAGGCATAATCTCCAAGCACGAAAGACTGGTAGGCTCATAAAAAGAATCTTTAGACTGGCCCAAGTTGCACCCTCAGAATGCACTGGTTACATTACCGCCCTCTACAGCTTTTGTCTAGAACTGAAAATTATGAATAAGGATACACAGGAAAAAAAAATACAGCATAGAATAAGGAGAGATTGTGGAAGCTCCATCTCTGGAAGTGTTCAAGATCAGGTTGATGGGGCTCTGAGAAACCTGATCTAGTGAGAGGCATTCCTAGGCAGGGGGCTTGGAACTAGATAATCTTTAAGGTCCCTTTAAATCCAAACCATGCTAAAAGAAGGAGTAGTCCAAAGCAAGCCAACTTTGAGACTGCATGGGGAAAAAAATCACTCCATGCATCTGCTAATATCTAAGTGCTTGACTAAGTAAACCTTCACTCCCTTAATGTAACTTCTGAAATGCAGTTTTATCAGCAGTTGTGCAAATAACAGAAACAAAAAAGGTCAAGCACATTAGACAATTCTCCTCTCAGCCATGCTGACAAAAAATTGCCCTTCCTTTCAGGTGGTTACCTTCATGACACTTGTAACAACCTAGCAATCCTGAAAGCTGTAAGAGCTTATTGAAATTTTCAGTGGCTTTATCAGTATTTCAGAACTATAAGACATGCAGCCATAATGCTGCATGTGTTTGCCCAAACTTCACACCTACAGAAAATAAAGGTAAAAACCTCAATCAGACAGCTTTAGGGGGGTAAGAGCCGGGTAGCCCCCAATGGCGCCAAGAGCAGCAGCCCCTCCAACTATGCACTATGCAAAAGAACAAATGCAATTTTCCTTCAAGTTTTCTTACTGATTTTGTGTCCAAAAAGTACAGGTTTGTTCAAGATATTCCTATGCCTCTGGCATTTTTGAGTGCTTTCTTATGTGAATTCTCTTGTGTACATTAAACTGTGAGACTGCAAATCCTCAATTGTTGAGGCATTTGCAGGCAGTCAACCACCTTTGCTCCCACCTTCTCCTCATCTTTCTTTCCAACTCTTGGAGAAAGAGAACAGCAAGCATAGAGGACTCACAGTGTTTTCTCCCATTTTTGATAGTCATCTGCCAAAGTTGTCACGAAAACAATTCTTCAAAGACCACAATATTCCCAGGGCAGGAAAAGTCTTGACAATATTTTCCTGACATACTCTAGGAAGAGCACATAAATCAAAGGTTTTTCAGTAGTATAGAATTTGACCATAACAGTTGATTTCGAGACAAGTATCAAGCAACAGCACCCTGCAAACATGGCTAACTACCTCATGTTACAAACCTACTATAAAACACCTCAAACACTTTGCAGTCACAAGTGGGAACACAAGCAGCCATCTCCCCTTACCCTTACTGTAAGAAAGCAGCTGCACCATTCCAGCTAGCACTCTTCAATCAATCAATCAATCAATCAATCAATCAATCAATCAATCAATCACAGGGCAGACAGATCGTGTCAGACAGCTGGAACATGAGACTTGGCTACGATATATGGCAGTGATAGCTTTAAGTTTGTACTTTTTTTTCCTACATCGGGAAATCAGACTGCCAAGTCATCATTCAAAACACCTCGAACACATCCTTACAGTATAGCCACACAAAATTAAATGTATTTACATAGAAACAAACGACACTAATGCAGATTCAGTAGCAAGACTGCTGCCACATTGTAACTCAGCCTCGGACTGGAGCCCGTCTCAGCCCTTTTTTCACCTCATAAAAGGTGGATATTTTGATATAAACTGCACGGGAGCACTCGATGACAAACAAGAATTGCAATAAACAGGCAAATAAATAAAATAAATTAAATAAATAAATAAATAAATCTTCGCATTTAGAAAGACAACCCAGCACCGCGTCATTTCATCGAGGTGACAGCACCGGCTTTCACGGCCGGGGCCGGGCCCCGCTCCGTCCCCGACAGATCCCGCTCCGCGGTGACCAAGGCCCCGGCT
>VYZS01105035.1:48770-84174 GCA_013400695.1 Neodrepanis coruscans
CTCTTATTGCTAAGGCTCGGGTTTTGTGTCCAGAGTATTCTGCATTCTTCAAGAACATATGCATCATTACCAAAATTTGTTTGTTATGTCCAACTTTTAATATTCTTGCAGACAAACTGTTCTTTTGAAAGACTGCCTTAAATATTTTTTTCTTCATAGTAACTGTGCTGTGTTTATTTTTTTAAACAGTTACAAGTAGTGAAGCCTTAAACCATAATATTTCTCTTTCTAACTTAGGAGGTACACTTGTGGCAATCCTAGTGAAGATATATGTGTAAAGTGACCAACTTTCTTTGTGGAGCTGATTAACTTTGTTGTTTTTGACCAAGGTTCAAAATGCTAAGCAAGTAAACAGTGCACTTAAACAGAAAATGGAAGGCGGGATTGAAGAATTCAAACCTCCTGAGGTAAATCAGAATAAATATTAAAACTTGTGGCCTTGCACTTACATTAGTGGGAAGTTGCAGAAATGTGTTTTGCTGCAGCATGGTGTTTGCATTTCAGCAGCAGCTTAAACAGGATCCATTCAATTACATGCAGGGATGAGTTTGGCTTCTTTAGAAATTAGTTGTAGGCTTTTTTATCACAACTGGTGGAATAGAAAAGCAGAAAAACTGAAGTCATGTCTGTTCATAATAATAGGGCTGAAATTGAGCCCTGATACATGGGGGTATTTTGATTAAAAATAGGTAGATTGCCAGCAATAAATTCTATGTTGTGTGTGAAAACATGACTATATATACATTTGGGCATCTGAAGTGAGTGATTTACTACTACTGAAGGGTTTTTGGCTGTTTTTAAAGGCTTGGTTACAAAGCATAACAAGAATGCAAAACCCTCTAGACACAAAGTTTAGATAAATGTAACTATAAATTCAAATTCTGTCTCCATAAAGATCATTAGCTTGTGTGTAAGTTAGGTGTAGCTCATACTAAGAACTGCAATAAAACAGAGGAAAAACTACTGGTATAGTTTTAAGCTGAAAACTTCCTTCACGTAAACAACCTTAAACTGTAAATTCATGGCTTAGAAGCAGGAGACATTTACCTATTTTGCAAAATGTAGTACAAGTAAATTATATTGCTCAGATATTTTGCAGCTGTTGAAACAATGTAATGATCTTTGTGCCATTTTTCTAATTTTAATAGTCTAATCAGAAAATCAATGCCCGTTGGACCACAGAAGAGCAGCTTCTTGCAGTACAAGGTATGTTAATAGAAGCAGCAAGTTGAAATCTGATGCAAAGGATTTGCAGAGGTACTTAGACATATGTTTGTATTTCCCTCTAATGAAAAGCTAAACTTCATTTGGTCACCAGGAAAGCAGCAAAACTAGAGAGAATATTTAGGGCATTCATTCAAGCAACATGACATTAGTCTTTCTGGTAACCCATATTAAATCCCCTAGAGAAAAGCTAAGCAGGTTTAACAGCTGTATTAGTACCAAAAAGGCCCTTTCGATCATCTTCTAAATCACCTTGTGTGGATATGTCTGAAATGGAAGACTGAAGTAATAGTTGAAGTAATAAAATTTGAAGCAAGTATTTAAGACATATCCATACCTTTTAAGTAGGAAGAAGCAAAAGTAAATCTGCTTTACAGTTGCTTTTGTCTGTACATGAGGGAATAAAAGAGCAGATAACTACATAGTAGAGGCCTTTTAGGAGTCTGAAGCTGGATATGGATACTTGACCAACAGTCTGCTTGGAAAAAAGTGAGCGTTTTCTAGTAGGCTATTCATACAGCTAACTTGCAGTTATTTCATTTATGTGAAGGAAAAACGAGTCTTGTCTTGCTTTAACATGCACTGCCCAATCAAGGAACATGTAAGGGAAATATCTGGAGATGCTGTCTTGACTCTTTTATAAAGATGATATATCTGCTTTATTTCTCTGTATTCTCTACCTTTAAAATGAAAGATTGAATTTTAGTATAAAATGTTCAGTGGCTCAGGCTATCAGTGTGAAGTTTTCAGGCATGCCATACCTGGTAGTTATTAGTCAGATAACTGAACATAAAGTTAGATTTATTTTAAAGTGCGAATGGAAATACAGAAGAGCTTGGTGTGTCTGAAGTCATGCCTTTTAGCTTGCATGCCTTAGGCTTGGATTTGCATCTCCTAACCATTCTCTGTCCTAAATTCATCCTCTGTGTTGCTAAATACATCATAGTTTTGTTCCCAAATGCAACTGAAGGAGATGCCTGTCTTTACTATGATAGTCTAATAAGTAGAATGCTTGCTGGAGAAGTGGGGAAAAAGCAGAGTCATTGTGCCTGCTTTAGCATAACAGGTTTCAAGCCATCTTGCTTTTTCATAATTTAGTTATAGGAGTTCTCACTAAGTGTCAGTTTGGGAAGTCATAAGAATATATTCAGCTTTTGGTAAGCTATGGCACTGACAAGATAATAAAACTGGAGCATGGACAAAAGAGAGTGAGGAGAGGAGTTCTACAGTTTGTTTTTTTTTTCTCGAGGGGATGTTTTGTGTTTTATAAAGATAGTCAGCTGCAGTACTTAAGGGTGGGGTGAGAAATCAGGCCTTGTGGAAGAAATCTGTTTTCACTGAATTTACATGTGCTTCTTATATGTATTCCCTTCATAGTCCCCTTCCTTTGTCACTGTCTAAAATGGAGATGGGAGAGAATCTTAATTTCAGGAACAAAGTATTCTTGTTATCCCTCCCTTACGTACTGCTCTCTAGTAGTTTCTCTCTCCTGGAATGAGAGTGCTCTAGATATTAACCACTTTTCCTCAGGCTAAAGGACCCTAATCTTTTCCTTCAAAGTAATTGCTTGAGCTATTAGACTTCTGCATGGAGGAGCCACACTGTGTTTTGCCCTGACTTTGTTTTTAGAAGGTAGCCAGGGTTGCTGTACTAAAAGCTACCATAATGTGTGTTAGGCTTGAACTTGGAAATTAACTTGAGCATGGAGCACTCTAGTTTGTACATTTAAAATGGATTTATTTCATCAAATGTATTGATACATTTTGGCATATGCTTTTAACAACTGTACAAAGATCTTAAGCGTCATTAAGCAGGTAGATGGCACTTCTGTGATTTGCTCACTTGAATTTGGACTTTTATGATTTCCATGGTTGGATTTAGAATAATCTGCAGTAATATAATTTTGGTGTTGTTTTTCCTTAACATGACAATCCCTTAGCTGGGAGCAAATTTCAAGAGATTATCCCCTCTTTAGTTACTGGCAATGAAAAAAAAAAATCTTCAAATAATAGAGCTCTGTGTAATCATAAAAGCAGTGTGGGTGCCTGCAGTGGGGTTGTGGAGTCAGACTTGTGGTCTCTGAGCTGGCATTTATATTTATATATATATATATCTCAGGTATATTTATAAATTAAATTTATATAATTTATCAGGTACAGTTCAGCTTTGCCTGAACAGCTATTGAATGTAATGGGGTAGTTCATCAGATAAAGCATTCTTAAATTCCAACCTTCATGTATAGAAATGTATGAGCACGATCATATTTTCAAATTAAGATCTTAGCCATATGAAAATGCAATTGCAAAAGTGTTTTAGCACTTGTTTAAGACAACAACATTTGAATTAAAAACCAGTGCATGACTATCATAGCATTGCAGTGGAAAACAGTTGGGACAACTGGGATCTAACTCCTTGTAAAGTAATTGCTGGAAGCACTGTAATCCCATCACAGTGAAGCTGCAGCTCTCATAACCCAGAGGTTGCAGTTAAGTATTTCTGCCCCGTTGTAGTGCTGTATTATATTGCTTTGGACCCAGATTAATATTTTTTGTGCCCCCCGGTGTTTGCTGTGCTGCACAACGCTAAGCCCTATAGACAGCACCGAACTTAGATGTATGAGTTTCTCCCAGTTAGACATTCAAGATGAAACAATGTAACCAAGAGCAGCACTTGTTCCAGTGCACTTTTGCAACTGGGGCAAGTTTTGAAGGACTTAAAGAATTCCTGTGATCAGGACTACTTTCAAATGAGCCAGGAAAAAAAACATTCATACATGTGAAATGACACTGTGGTTGTCCTTATTGATCTTCACTTTCAGCAACCTAATAAAATTACTTTATTGAATAATGGATTAAACACTGGAAAAATAATTTGGGTGGTGTTTAGTGCTGAATTTCTATAAGGATGCATAAGTAATGTGCACCATTTTGACAGGGATGATGGCTTGGCATCAACTCTTACAGATATGACAGCACCCTATAAATAAAACTTACACAAATATGCAGTGAATTTCCTCTATTTCTGATGCAGCTTGAAAGAATTTTACTACATCATTGTGTAAAAGTCATTGTGGTGATGCTAGAGCAGTAGTAAATAACACTTTGAAAAGAATCCAAAATAAGTAGTGCTGCATGTAGCTAAACTAAAGTTTTATTTTCTTTAGATTTTTGTTTTGTTTTTTGAGAGTTAGGCTCTCAGTGAAGGCAAGATACCTTGTTTTCAAGCTGTGTGTTCAGAAATAGGCTTTAAGACCTTATTTTTGACAACTTTAGTTGAAGTTAGCCAGCAGGCTGAGTCATTTTGCAGATTAAGGGAGGGAGTAACTATAGACAGCACAGTAACAAAAGAGGCTGAAATCACTATAAGTCTAAGTTAGGTTTCAAACAAATTTACTTTGTTCTGTTGGGCACTCTGTTCTCTTGATTGATTGTACAGGATGGTAGATATGTTGTAGTGGACATTTAATGTTCATTATAAATTAGTCAGGGTAGAAATGGCAGGTCAATCAAAGAATATTACAACACTGGAGGGAGTGTTCTGTGGGTGCACATTGCTTTAAAGGAGGATAGCTGATCCTTTGTACAACTGATAAAGCAGAGCCAAATCCCTGTCTTTGCTTTGCCTAGATACATGCCCTCCTACGTGGTTCTGCCATCTTTACAAGGTTCTTGCAAGCGGGATGGCTGTATTCTTTTATATGCCCCAGAAAATATCTTAAATAATGTAGCTGGGCTCTTGACAGCTGAAACATCAGCTTCAGCTACAGAAATTGTTACTATCCTGGAGATGAACTTTTCTTTTAAATTGCAGTGAGTGTGCATTACCACATCAGAAGTGCCTAATAATGAGAAAAGTAGAAAAGAGCAGAACAAGCTGAAGGTCACACTCTTCACAATTAAGTTGAAAAGGAACATAGCTTTCAGATTTGAAACAGCTCTCACTTTCTGAATCCTTTGCTTCACTTTCTGAAGTGAGGCATGAAATCAGGCATAAATTTATTTTCCTGTAATGAGACAGAGTGCCTGTCCTCTAAGCACTGTAATATGTTCCAAATGAGTTTAGTTATCAGGAACTTCACAGGAAAAGTCAAATTGTAATTCACTCATGTGTAGATGAGAGCAAAAAAAATGAGTGTTCTGTTTACTCACACTGAAATAACTGCTTTATTCCTTTTAGTCTCCAAGCTTTTGGACATTTGTAATTAAAAACTTTGTTTGTGCAGATAAAAGCTGTGTTCTAGCATGAGGGAGACTGAGGATTTTTTTCATGAGGGAAGGAACTAGGCACATAGTCTAAACATAACAAAATCAATATACTTCGTATTATAATTCCAATTTTAGGTTAAAAACTATGGAATGCTGTATTCAGAGGTTTTGTTGTTGTTGTATGCAGGTATAGTTTTAGAACTTCCGTTAAAGTACATTTTTGTTAAAATTGGGATTTTCTTGTGAAGTGCTTGGAAACAAAAGTGACTGCTGATGTCAATATGAAAATGAATGAAAAGAATGATGCCAAGATCTCTTGTCATGCTGCTTCTCACTGAGGGATTAGATCCTGGAGGCTTGTGCTGGGCCACCTTATAAACACATATGTATTTATATTCTCCAAGGTGGTTGTCCCAAAAGCCCAGACTTTTCTACCCAGTTCAAACAGTGAATGAAAGCTTCAGAAAGACTTTGTCAGGTGAATGCTTGCCAGTTGCTTTGCATAGCCTTATAAGAGAGCAGGAATGAGTAGATTATTACGACTGAACTGTACCCCTCTCTTCTGCCTCATACTTGGTCCAGTAGCTGCTGCCCTCCTACTGCCTTGGTTGTGGGAAAAGAAACACCTACATGCAGCTGACATGAGGGAACCTCTAGAAGCTATCAATGTTTGTCACTTGACATTTTTAGTGTTATACCCTGTCTACAGCTATACACACGTCCTCAGTTCCCTTTCCTCTCATCTTGAGCTTGTCTTGGGCTTCTGCCCTTTCTGCAAGCACACTGAATGACTTGCTTTATTTGTCAGAGGCCAGATCTCTGTGGTTTTAGGTTGAGAAGTTTGGTGAGTAAGCCAGGATCTTTTAATAAGAATGGGTAATGATCTTTTATTAAAGCTCTTGATTTGTATGTTGATAGCTGTGCAATTAAAAATTACATTGTTTTAATGGAAATTGAGGCATTCTCCTAATTGAGAATTCCTCGTAATTAGCAAGTCCTTGGTTTGTAGGTCCCATAGGTTCTCTCTATAAATACATCACACGTAGCTGTGTCTGACTGATTCTTCACAGCTATGTTATTTACTTTGCCTTCCAGGTGTCCGAAAATACGGTAAAGATTTTCAAGCTATTGCAGATGTAATTGGCAACAAGACTGTTGGCCAAGTGAAGAACTTCTTTGTAAACTACAGGCGTCGGTTTAACTTAGAGGAGGTATTGCAGGAATGGGAAGCGGAACAAGGAACCCTGGCTTCTAATGGTGATGCTTCTGCTTTAGGGGAGGACACAAAAAATACTTCTAATGTGCCATCAGGAAAGAGCACTGATGAAGAAGATGAGGTGTGTTTTGTGTACCAGAAATAAGTAAGCATGGGTTGAGGAACAGCATTTTATTTAGTGATAAAATGTAAGGTTAACTGGTGTGGAGTGGCAAACCGCATTCTAAAGAATGATGATGAGCTTGCACAGAACTTCAGCCAGTGTCGTTAACCAGCTGGGAGCAGGACTGACCTTTGATAGTGACAATCACATTACTGTTTTATTGTTAAAGTACAATTCTTGTTCTAGAAGAAGACTTGCTTCATAAATAATTTTAGTTCTGCTGTCTATAATGTTTTGGTTGATGATTTCTTTTCAGTAACTTCTCAGTTCTTTGGTTTTATTTTTTTAAATGCTGTTTCCTGTGTAGTGGACAGTGGCAGCCCAACTACCTCACGATCTGGCTGGGATGGCTGTTCACGCAGTCTTGTCTTTGTCCTTTGTGCAGGCACAAAGCACTCCGGCTACTCAGTGTTTAGGCCCTTCACCTCCAGCACAGGCATCTGCTCCAGCACCTGCCGCTCCCATGGCAACTTTAAATCAGCCACCCCCGTTACTTCGTCCAGCACTTCCTGCTGCTCCTGCTCTCCATCGTCAGCCTCCGCCACTTCAACAGCAGGCGCGGTTTATTCAGCCACGGCCGACTCTAAATCAGCCTCCTCCACCACTCATCCGCCCAGCTAATTCCATGCCTCCTCGTCTAAACCCAAGGCCAGTGTTAACCACAGTTAGTGGCCAGCAGCCACCCTCGCTCATTGGAATTCAGACAGAATCTCAGTCTACTCTGCACTGAAGAAATAAAGCAGAATTATGCTAACTCCCACATTTGAAAAATTCTATCAGTGTACTTTTTTTTTGCAAATAAAGAAGGGGAGAAAAGAGCAAGCCTTCACAGGTATCAGACCAGTTTTCCAGAGGAGCAAGCTAATAACTAGAAATGGAACAACATGAATGACCACCTGTATAAAAATATTTTTATGCCGAAGACTTGTACAGCAGAACAATGCCTACAATGCAGCCCTCCTCTATATGAATAACTGTTGAAGGAAGCTAACTTCTTAAATGAATAAATGTTCAACACACCAAGATTTTGTTTAACTGATTTTTACTCTATTTATTTTATTACAGTTCTTTATAGTCAAGCATCTAACTACAGGAAAGTAGTCTGGCAAATCTAGGAATAGATAATATTGTAGGAGACTTAAATGTAGTGTTGGTTTTTTGTGTGTGTGTGAATTTATTTTTTTTAAACCTTTTAGTGAATGAAAATAACAGCTTTAGGTTCAGAATTTTTGGCCCTGTTTAGATAAAGGTAGAAGCATTTCACACATTTGTAAAATGTAGATGTTTCTTCTCTTTGTTTTTTTCCCAGAACACCTTTTCTTTATAAAGGTACTGGCTCATTAATTACTCCTCCTTCAGAGTATTCTGAAGACTCAATGAGCTGTTGTACCAAACTTATTAAATCTTACACGTGTTCTACTTGTAGAATTTAACTGAAAAGAGGAGTCCAGTTTCCTGCTGCAGTCTCTCTTGTGGGCTGGGCAGGGTAGAGAGGCAGCAGAGTCCACCACCCAGGGGGATGACAGGAGAGAAATCATCTAGCAAGAACCATTAATTTAATTTGTTATTCCACTAATTCTTCTAATATAAGTACAGTAAAAAGCCATTCCTGTGAGAATGACTGTCTGCAGTTCATGTATGCTAGATCATGGATATCTTGCCTAAGAATTAATGAGGGAAGTACAGACACTGGTGGTGGTGGTAGAATATAGCAATTGTTATCTGCTGCAAACCCAGTCTTACTGTTAAGTAATTGTCTCTGATTCCTGCTATATTTCTGGCAAAGTTGATTAGCTGAGTTGAGGGTATGGAGAGTGAGGTGTTTGTTGTATTTTGTTGACTCAGTAAAAACTGCATTTTAGTTTTAATTAGTGCTTCCAAATTTTAGGATTTTGAAAGAAACTTATTTCACTGCGTTCTTTTCTGAAATCTTGATTGATGCCCAGCAGTATTTTGGGGGGTGGGAGTCTTCATGTATTTTTTTTTTTGTAAAGGTAGATGCCTCTACCCTCCAAGTAAACTAGGCTCCAAATTTGACTAGCATTGTTTGAAACTGTGTGACCTGAATTAAGCTATTAAAAAATAATGCATTCTTGACTATGTAATAACATTCATGTTGACTGTCATACTATTTAGAAAATTATTCTTGCTTATAGCTGAAATGTTGTTTGAAAATCCTTTTAAATCCATTTTGTTATTAACTAGATTTGCCCTTGACTAAAATGAGACTTTATTTGAAAATGGAATGTGCTCTCCTTAGGCTTTTTCACAGATGAATTGGATGGTCTAGCAATCAGTTTAGCAGCTAGATAAGGTCTTTTTTATGTGCAAAGGGAAGTTCTTGTACTATCACATCCTGTTTCATTTGAAAATCTAGTATTAAATTTTAATAGTTTTAGCCTGAATTGCAGTTAGTATTGACCTTTGTTTTAGTTCTTCATTTTAAAATATTTTCAGATCAAACTTGAGAGATTTTTCTTTCTGAAAAGGTTTTTTCTGGTGTGCTGAGAAGTTGTACCTCATTGAAAGGTCATTCTTAAAAATTTTGTTTTGCATCATGCTTAGCCACTACATAAGCATCAGAAAGCCTCCTGTCTAAGAAAAGCAGCATTCTAAAACAAGCATCAAGGACTTTGTGGTCATGGAAATTTGTGTTCTGGGAGTCATAAGTCTTATGTGTCCTCTCACCAGCTGCATGCAAATTTGGCTGCTCTCTGGTCTTTAAAACCAATACAAAATGAAGCTGGTACGTTTTGACATCCCTGGTATCTCAGTTTAATTGTTAACAGTGATAAGATCCATCTTCGGGATTTTCTTTTTCTTTTCTATTTTGGTTTTTGCATTGAGTCTCCCAGGTGTGTGTATTGTACCTTTGCTAATTTTTGTCTTGTCTCTTGTCGCTAGACTTCAGTACACAGAATGTTGGGTGTTACAGTACAGTTGGCCACCGCCAACTGCTATAAAACTGTTCAGTACATTGTAATTCCGTTTTAATCTTGTTTAAATATTCTATAACTGGGCAAAGGTGCTGTATTTGAAGGGGGGAGGGAGGGTCAGAGATAGGTAGGGTAGTATTTCTTAATTTACATACACTGTAGCACACAGTAGGGAACTCTCCTAGCATTTGTAGTACTCAATAAATATGTACATAGCAAAATGTCTTTATTGTGTGCTTTGCAGAATATGTGCATACAGTTTGCACGTCCTGTTTTGGGGGGTAGGGTTTGTTTTAAGCAGTGTTTGCCTGGAGAGTGATATGCTTGCTGCTTAATCAAAGGATTAAAGTTTCAAAGAAATCTGTGTCTTCTATTTTTATGTACCTTGTAATGGTCTAATATGTTAGGGCCCTTATACTGTGACTCTCTTCTAAATTCATTTATATTTTTTTAAGAATTAGAAATAAAATTATACAATGGTGTTCATTTCAGTGGGAAATTTCTTTTGCCATATCTAGTCTCCTGTTTTGTAATGTCGTAATGAACTCTGACTTCAAGGTTGGCTTAATTTTGTCACTTTAAAAAAATGTAAAATGTTTGCACACTAAAGTTTGGCAGAGAACGTGTATTCTACATTGTTCAAAGCTAATGTAACTACAGCTTTTTGTACAGTTTATTTTAGTTAATAAAGCAAAACGGTACTAAAAAAATGACCTTTTACAAATGCAAGGCATAATCTGAACGACATGTATTCTAGGAACAACACTTGCAAAATATGGATGTACAAGAGCTATCAGATTTAATTGTTGCACTTTAAATTAGAATGGGTACGAAGTTGAGCAGGTATTTCTGCATTTAATAAAACAATCACAAAACATTGCACATCATAGTAAAGCAGTTTAATTTGTTGATTGTGAGCAAAAGGTATTAGTTACCTTTGTCCTTAGGTTTTTGTTCATCCTTCTATTGTTGGGATTTTTGTTTGCTCTGGAAGCCCCACAACTCATAGAAAACAAAACAAGCCAGTAGCTTTGTGTATGGATAGAGCAGAATTGCAGTTTAGTCTGAAGGTTACTAGAACTGTGTTGTGCCTCTTGATAGCAAAAAAAGGAATAGACTAAATTTACAGCTGGTGCCAGGCAGCAGTGTGGTTGTCAGACAAAAGCAAAGCCAAACATGATGAAACTTTGCTTAGAGATGTGTTTCAAAATGCAAAGGAAGTTGTCACAGCTCCAATGGAGAATGGTGCACTGTAAATGGGGCTGAATGCAGCTTGGTCATCCATCTGCTTTAAGATCCCAGGTGATTGTATGCAAAATAAAGGCAAACAAACACACTGATGAATTAGGCATAAAAAATACATAGGTGGGAGGAGAGACTGATAGACAATGGTGCCTGGATGGTTCAATAAGCAACTGCTCTCTTTTTTTAGAACAGACATCCTCAAAATTAATACTGAAGTACAACACTTAATTTCTAGTTGTGTCATTCTTCAAAGTTCCTTTTCATTGCAGCCTTGTACACTAATAATTCTAGCAGCACAGTAAATCCTCATTGCTGTTACTGACTTGGAAGTCTTCCCTTGGACTGGCACAAAAGGAAGCACTGAGATTTCAGGGAGTGTGATCTCCACTGCAGCTTCAAAGGATATGACTGTCTTAATGCAGACCTGGCATAACCTCCGTATATGCTGAGTCTTCAGAGTTGTGCTTTCTAAATTAATGCCTGCACTCTGATATCTGATGATCCTTTTGACAGATCCTTGTCACCAGAAAGCACTGTTCTAGGGAATTGTCACGTTCTGCAGTAGGAAGATCATGAATGCAGGTAATGTCCATCTTGGGAACCTGATCCCATCTCCAAGCTATTCATTTACATCTGTAAATATTTAATTACAGAAATTTAATGCTTGCTGTTCTGGTGGATCTTCCTCTGAACTTCCTGGACAAGTAGGACCCAGACTAATAAGGATATTCCTAAAAGCAAATTAAAAAAAAAAGTTCTCAATTCTTGCAAGGAGGAGTGTTTTAAAAGGTCTCTCTTATACTGCCTTTGCTGGACTCCCACAGTCAATGCAATATGGATTGACTCCCGTGGGAGCGCCAAGTCTGAGTTAATTTTAGCAAAAGAAGAATATTTATTAATAGCGTTCTATTAGTATTGTTTTTAGAGCTCTTCTGAAGACAGTCTTTTTTTGTTAGCCTCGGTGTTTTTGTGCATGTATGGTATTTTCCTTAGAGATTGGTTTTCCTGGAAGTGGTTTAAGGTGAAAGAACAAAGTGCAGCAGCCAGGTGCTGGGTAGCATTGCATCTGTACCATAGGCTGAGGATGGCGGTCGTGCCTGCGTTTGTAAAGAACCCTTCGGTCTGTCTCGAGTCATTAGCCAATAATACTGGCATGTGGTAGCAGCGATATAATAATAGCAAATGCTAAGTGGAACATCCCTGTCCTTTGCCTGTTTAGGACGGGCTTTGTTTCGCTGTTTCAGTCGCGCAGACGTAAATAATGAAAGAGTAACTGACCGCCTTCCAGGCAGGCGGGTGAGGGGCGAGCAGGGGGTGCTGTACCCCCGGCAGGCTGAGCGGACACAGACTGCCGAGCCTCGCCGCCGCCCCGTGCCCCTGGCCATGGGCTGACGTTAACTCCTCCTGGAACACTAACTCCGGGGCCTCCGTGGGACTGCTCTCCTGACCTTATCAAATCTTTCCGGAGGCTGCGAGGCGATGTGGTGAGCAGGCGGTGGTGAGAAAAGGGAAGGCTCCCTGGCAGCCCAGGCGCGGGGGTCCGGAGCTCACGCCGTAGGTCAAGGCTAAGCGGCGCTGCCGGTCCTGGGGAGGCGGGGGGATGCCGCTGCTTCCTTCCGAACCCGGGAGCGCCGCCGGCGCCTCCCCGCCAGGGGGTTGCCATGAAACCGAAAGCGGCTCCCGCCCGCGGGGGTGGCGGCAGCGGCGGCAGCCGGGGGCGGCAGCAGTAGCTCTTCCTCCCCNCGGGGGCGGGCCCGGGGGCGGTAGCGGCGGTCGGCTGACGGTGGGCGACACCGCCCTGAAGTGCCTCTCCTGCCCCGGCGGTGCAGAGGGAAGTGTGAGCGGGGCTTTTCGGCGTCGCGTTTTCGCTTGACAAGGAGGCCCGGGTAGCAAACCCGAACTTGGCGCCCCGGGAGTTGTGCCTGGTGCGGCAGAGCCCCTCTCCTGTGGCGCGGGGGTTCCCTCTGCGCGGCTGGGGCGCGGGCGGGCGGCGGGAGCGCCTCGCTCCCTTGGCGAAGGGATGCGCCACGGTCGCCGTCCCCCGGGGATGCCGCAGGGAAAGGTAGGCCCTGTGCCTGCCTCAGAGGTTGGCAGGGCCGAAATTTTGGAGGCTGAGAAGGAAACAAAGCAGGGACTGCTCAGGTGAATGAAGAATGCTTTTGCAGTGGCTCTGATCTTTTCAGATTGCAGAGAACTGTAACAAGCATTCCCGCTGGCGTCAACTGAATGCTGCTGGGGAGAGGGAGTTTCCCCTCTGTTCGTATGCAGGGAGTCCTCCGATTTTCGCTGATTAACAGCACTCTGGGAGCATCTTGAGACAGCAGGCTTTAACCATACCTTTCATCACTCTTCGTATTTAGAAAGAAAAATAAGGAGCTCTTACTGTTGGCACTTTTTGAATTGCTTTGCCTACTGTTAGTTTGCCTGTGCTTTCCTGGTGGCAGCCAAGAACAACTTTCCTCATAACTTCCGTTTTATAAATATGGGATGGCTGAAAGGAGTGCAGTGATGCTCTAAAAATAGCTGGGTGTATTCAGGTCAGGCACATCTCCAGGCTGGCAGCAGTAACACAGTTGTATTTTTAAACCAACCCAGCTGATTGCACACAGATCATGTTTAGTGATGAAGGTATAATTTGGGGCGCTCTGAGATGTCCTTGTGCATGAGCACTTCATCTTGTGTCATCCAAGGACTGCATTGCATTGTTGCTTTTGAGCTTAGTGCAAGCCATGATGGTCATGTGTTACACTCAGCCTAAAACTACCCAGGGTAACTGCCTTTGCTGTTAGCCTTGTTTATCTTGTTTTATTTCTGTTGTGTTGAGAAGTGTTTGCTGTGGTTCAGGACCCTGATATGCCAGGAGCTGTGTGAGCAGAGGGCAAAACCGCAGCCCTTGGCTGAAGGGGGTTTATATTTCAAGTCAGGAGGGAGGGACACTTCTGCATGCAAGGGCAATTAGGAGACAGTGCAACCCTCTGGACCAGTGTGACTGGACCAGTCAGTAGCCAGCTGTTCCTAGCTGCTTGGCATAGGAGATCTTGGAGATGAGATTTAAGTAGAATAGCCTGCTAATATCCCTCAAAACAATCTGCCCTTGCAGCACACACTTGTTCAAATACATAATGAAGAGGCAGTGGAGCCTGTTATCATTTGGCCAGAGATTAGACCAGTCCGTCTATATCACTGGAGGGGTGCAGGGGCAAGTGCAGAGAGACATGAAGAGGTTTTGGTGCAGTGGGAAGTTGAGGGATGGTGAGAGATGTGATGTGGTTATAGCTGTGGCTTAGAAAAATGATACCTGCAGCAGCACCCAGGGTGGATAAATGAGTAAAATACTATATTTGAAAAGAAGTAAGTGTTTGGACATGAGTGTTCGTCCCATTCCTGGAAGTGTTCGAGGTTAGGCTGAATTTGGCTGTGAACAACCTGTTTTAGTGGAAGGTATCTCTGCCCATGGCAGGTCCCTTCCACCACAAACCCTTGATTCTATGAAAACCAGAGCATGATGGTGACGGACAAGAATTTTATTCGTGTTTGTGGACAAGAGTTACTATATCACACAGAGATATGAAGCAAGAATAGTTGATGAGATACTGTGAAAATCTAATGCTTCAAGCCTGAGAGAGAGAGATGATGGTTATTCAAGTGGATTATGTGCTGGTCGTGTCATGTTGGGACACAGGGACTTTGCAGAAGAAGACCCGTGGTGGGAAGGTTGAGGGCAGCATGCTGCCTCCTGGCTGATAGTCATCCACAGCCTGGATATCAAAGGAGAGGCTGAGAATTCAGCCTGTGCAGGAACATGGTCTGTGGCAACAGGGAACATCTGTTACTAGCTGTCAGGAAACTTCAGCTGAAGAGATGTAAGCTGCTGAAAGGTAAGATTCAGAGTAAAGCATGAAAGGAGAAAGAAAAGTTTGTGGTGCTCACAGAAACTTTGGAGGGTGTAGCAGTAATTATAGATCTTTGAGAGAGTAAGGAATGACATCCAGGAGGGGACAAAACTTCAAAACTAAAAAGCTGTGACTGAAGACTTTGTCAAAAAGAATTTCAAGTGCAGAGAGCAGAAGTCAGACAGTTCTTTATTTCACCACACAGGCTCCCTAATCAGGTTCCCTAAGACAGGAGCACAGTTCTTATACAGCTGTCAAATCTTTGGGATGGGTCAGGAGCTCTTCCTTCTGTTCCATGTATTGCTTCAGTCACTTTGCCAAATCCCTTCAGTGGGCAACTGCAGACTTCCAGGGTGTTCATCTCCCAGCCTTTATTTGTGTCCCACCTTTGAGCTTTCCTACAGACCTCTGTCTTCTTCTGTCCTTCATCTGACCCTTTCATTCTGCATAAATAGATATCATTGATCATCAGTAATTATCTATCTGTGGAGAAGTTTTCCTCTCTCTTGCCCTTCAGATATTGTGTATTTATTATTTTCCTGGTCTCCTGGTCATTTTGAGGCAGTTGGTGATGAAAAACTGTGAAGGGTTAATATTCATACTGTTAGTCATCAGTCCCTTATCTGTACCAGTTTGGGCTGCAACATGCAGTTGTTCCACTCTTCTCTCAGCCCAGGAAAGAAGCTAACCTCTTTACCCTGGTGTGTGGCTGGGCTCAGGAAAATGAAGAAACTTGAGTCATGCTGTATTGTTAATAAAAATGTTGCAAAAATTTCCACAGTCTCCTCAGCTCAATCTTGCAGCAAATACACAAGTGTGTGAGAAACTGTCTACACCCTAAACCACAGTGGTTTTGATATGGGACTGCCTGGAGTGCTCTGTAGTTAAGTGTACTTGTCTCTGGGAGTGGGACCAATAAAGCAATTTTTGTATGTAATATTTGCATGCAGGGATTCTCTAAGGGTCTCTGAACTTATGTGGCAGAAGATGGTACCAAAGTGTAAAAGTTACTTATTATTGTTATGCAAAGCCACCTAGTGACTAACCAAATCTCAAGGAGAAGAACAATCTGCAAAGCAGTTTTTCCTGAAGTAGCCGCTGTGAGACACAAAACGATCAGACTTGTGCTAAGTCATATGGTTCTCAGTCTTGTCTGCTATGTCCATGTGCTTGAAACTGGAATGTGACCCTTACTAACTATGAAAGAGACAAAAAATCAAGGGTTTAATTTCTCAATATTGCCTTAGAGACAGCCATTACAAACAGCTGCCAGATCACATATTGAATGAAAGATATTGTGGAAGGCTACCAGACACTCTGTAAAGAAAATAAAGCTTGTGCATGTGTCTGTCTCACTGTCACTAAACCTTGCATCATGGCAATTTTTCACTGAGGAATTCTGAACTTGGACCTTGAAGATGACTGAGATGCACCTTAATGTCACTAGAAACAGCAAAAACATTGTTGCTCACTGCTGGAAGCAATAAACCTGAAACTGGTGCCAGCAGTGAGAGCAGAGTTGGATGCAGCCCATGGCATGTTTAGCATCCCTCTTTATGGCACCTTGCCTGATACCAAAAGGGGTGGTTCTGCCTTCCACTCCCCATGGCAGGTCCCTGTGGCATGCTCTGACATTCATCTGTGCCAGGGCTTGCTGTGGCAGTGAGCATGGGCAGGCAGCAGCACAGCTTTCCAGTGCCAGTTGCATTTAGAGAAGGAGTCATATGAAAGCACTGCTCCTGCTTCTTACCTCTGTAAATCTGTCCTTATGGGAAGGACTTTTTAAGAACATGTCCTTTCTCATCTTTTTTTTTTCCTTGTTTTGCTTTTTAGAAAAGAAAATTGTGACAACCTTTGCTGTTACTGCTTTCCCAACATCAAGTTCTCGGGGTGCCCAATAGTGCTGGAGTGGTTATGAACAGTAACACTGGCCTGTTGCTCTCTACTCATCTGCAAAGATAAATTTTTTAAAATTAAGACCCTGCTTCCACTCAACTTCTCCATTTAGGGTTTTCCCCAAAGCTTCCCAGAAGCAGATGGTGTTTCCTGGAGCTGTGCTTACAGAGCACTACACTTCATGCAGCGCTGTCTCCTCCTGACAAAACCAGCCAGATGTGTCCTTCCTTCAGAGCTGCCAGGTTCAAGGAAAGCCCACATACAAGCTGTTGTGCTGTTCTGATGTCAGCCTGCTCAGAGGTGGGGTATAGTCTACAGCTTGACCAGGAAGCACCCTGAGGGCAGGTGTTCATGGCAAGGATGAAAGGATACCTTCTGGTTTAAAAAGCTTGACTGTAGAAATGACATAAAGCTGCACTTTCAAATGTAACTTGAACCCATTTAATTGATCCCATAATGAAGCAGCATGCTTGTGAATGATGCCTCTCCCTTTGCCACTGACTTCATTATGCAATGACTAGTCTGTTCCAGAGCTTCAGGGAAGGTTCAGGAAAACATACAGTAGGTTGTGATATCTCCTAGGAGAGATGACAGAAATTGAAATAGCTTAGAAATACTCTGGGAGCAAACTTAGTTAAAGGGAAAAGGCTAAAGAGAGTATGTGTTGCATTTACAAGGCAGAATAGAAGCTTTCTTTGGAAAATTAGTATTTTAAATAACAAGAGACTCAGTAATTACTGCTTTTATAGAAAATAAGATACCATACTTGAGGGGAGGAAGAAGAAAAAGCCAAGAGACCAGAAGGCAAGGGAAGGGGGCAGAGAAGGATAAAGGAAGAGTAGGAATAGAGTTGGAGCCCACGGCACTGCTGCAAGGGCAGCATACTTTGGGCTGATGCGGAAGGCTGATGCAGAGTCAGTGGAGGTGAAGGCTGCCGAGAATCCTGTGTGCACAATGAAATTCCAGCTACAAAATCATAAGGGTTTATGGTCACTTAAATTATTACAAAACCAAATATAAATGTCTATTTTCTTAAAATGGATTTCATTTCTGTTTGAGAGTTCTGTTTAAAGTGAAATGCCCATGCAGCCTGTAGCATGAGGTGATGTGACTGAGCCAGTCCTATTTCCTCCATGAGCTGTCACTTCACTTCCTGCAGTGACTGGGTTCACTCGGGCTCACCAAGGCTGCTGTGGAGGAATTCACAGGGTTGGACCTGGGTTTTCCTTATGTCCTTTGGTGTTTCCTTCTGCCCATGTACTTTTTCTTTGATCATATCACTCACCACTTTTGTGAAAGGTGAAAGCTATTCTATATCGTGGATGAAAACTGTGAGAAACATCCTTGGTAACCTTGTGTTGCTCCACATGGTAAAATCTGCAGTCCTTAAATCATTGCAGTAAGGCAAAATACTTTTCAATGGCTTGCCTTTTATCCTAACACTTCTAAAACATTTTTATAAATGATCTTTTCGAAGCTACTCTGGGGGATTTCCACTCCCTTGAAATGCTTGTACTGTTGTGTTAACCACAAAGCTTACGCTGGTGCACTCTGTCTCTCTGTCTTTCTTTCTCTCTCATTTTCTCCCCATTGAGGACCAGCTACAGTTTCCAGGTATGGCTTTACCAAGACGTGTCTTGTTAATGCTGGCAGGAGCTTAACGTTGCTAGAATTGTTTCTCATTTCTGATGGGCTCTTCAGGGGTGTGAGTGGCACAGGACTGCATTGAGGGAAGGCTGCAGACCCCAGAACATCTCAGGAATTGAGTTCACCCCGAACCAGCCACAGTGTCAGGGGTAAGTAGTAGAGCCTTGTTACTGAAATTTCTGTTGATGCTTGGGAAGATGCAAGCCAGGAATTGCTACAGAAGCAATGGGAATAAAAAGTTGTTTTCCCTGCTCTGAATGTGATTATTTTAAGGCAAAATGTTTCTGTATTACTGTAACAATATAATGTTGATTAGACAGAAATTTCTTGATAATGCAAAATTAATTTATTATTTTAGACAGTAGATGTAGCAAAAAAAGTAAACTGGCTGTAAAATTACAACTGCTTCAGCAGTAGACACACTTGGTTGTAAGAGTGTCTGTTTTTTATTTTTTTAAAAATACTATCTGTGTTGTAATCTATGTCTTTAAAACCTGATGAAGTCTAGTCTTACAGGGATTTATTGTAATGCTTGACTGTACCTCTATGCAAAGGTCTTGCTCTGCTTAGTGAAAATTTGCCTATGGAGATTAGCAAACTGATGCTTGCTCAGTAAGGTTTTGCTGTGCCTTGAGAATAAGGTAATACTGGAATTTGAATAGGATAGTGTTGTCTCTATAAAAAAAAAATGTTTGTTCTGCTGTCCTGCATCAACATCCCCTGTAGGGGCTCAGGCACATATCCAATAGGAAATTGTTGCTGTTAGAAATATTCTCTCCTGGGTACCAGCTGGTCACTGCACTGCAGTTTTAAAACTATTAGGACAAGAGCAGAGCAGCTCCTGAGGCTGACTTGGTGCCAAGCGAAGTGGGAGTGAGCCCTGAGTATCAGCAGTGGGTCTGTGTGGTGCAACAGGGGATCCTTTCCCTGTGCAGCTTCTGTGCTGGGGTGACACAGATGATGCAGCCAGGGTTCTTCTCTCCCATGGGGACTCTGCAAGTGTGTTTTGTTGTTAGCAGTCAAAATGTTGTAACTCTTCTTGTGTTGGAAGGGACAAGGATTAAGCCTCAGTGGATGTCAGGTGTCGTAATCTGCTGTTTTCACATGACACCATATAATTTGCCATATCTTAAATACATATCTCAAACTGTATAGGTGGTTTTAGTCATTCTTAAGCAGACTCTGTTACCTGTTCCACTCTGCATGTTAAGAGTTGGAGCATGTATTTCTTGTCCCCAAGAGAGTGTTTTTGTGAAGGGCTTTATAATAAGTACTAAATTATACAACTTTGTTATTTTAATTAGAAAATACTGGAAGTAGCTAATCTACCTAGTTTATAAGGCATTTTGGAGAGGGTAATTTTAATGCAAGGTATGTTCTCCTCCATCATGTTTCTGCCTGTTAGCTCCACATGAAGTGACTCGATCTTAGGCCTCTGCATTTGACAAAACTTTTCCCACCATGACTAAGACAGGCTTCCAGTTCTGATGTACCATAAAAGGCAGGTACTTTTAGAGGGAGGGACAGGACATCTTCTAAGACTTGTCCGTAGCAGCTGCCTTAGGGCAAAGCAATAGAGCTGAAATAGAACTTTAGCAACATAGATATGTAACTTTTTTCCTATGTCCTGCTGTATGTATTTCATGGAAGCATGATAAGTGAGAAAACAATCACAGTGCTTTTTACACTGAGCAATATCCCAGTCCTGGAGGGTAGCTGAGAATTACCCTCCCCTAATGTAGTGAACCTGGCAGAGGCTACACCCTCAGCTCCCATTTGCTGGGCAGCAGGACCAAGGATCCTGTCTTCTTGTTTATGAATGATGACCGAATCTTTAATAACAATACAGATGTTTGTCCTTCTCAGTTTAAAAGGCATGGGTGGCACCCAGTGCCTGTTCCTCAGGTCTGCTGGAAGTTTTGGTGCTGCAGCTGTGCTGTAGTGGTGCGTTCATAGCTCATAGGGTAACATGCTGACCTTTCAAGGGGGTTTGGTTTCATGTGAGAGAAAACAGTAAAAAAATATTCTCTTTAAAAAGAACACCCACATTGTAGGGAATGGGGTTTTTCTGTGTGCAGAAAGTATGTTTTTGTGGCTAAAAGAAGTTAATATGGCCATAGTAGTTCAATGTGACATCAGGTTTGCATACAGCCTCTGTTCTCTCTGACTGCTGGTGCTGTAGAAAGGCAGCAGCACTGCTGGAGGGGAGCTGTTTGAACATGGCTTTAAAATGTTAATGCCATTTTATATCTTAGTAAGTCACGCCCATGCTGATTTTTCTCCTTATTATTATGTTCTGCTCATGTCTTGCTCAGTTTCTGAACAGTTAGGAGTAGTAGGCAGGAAAATATCTGGACTCACTTTGGTGTGGTGGTAGTTAAAACAGGATAGTCCACATTCAATAAAGTTCTTTTTTGTTATGAAAATTGTCCCCACTGAATTATTTCCAGAGAGGTTAAAGCATCTGTTTATAAAGAGTTGTTTCAGAAGCATTTTGCTTGTGCAGCTGTTGGTGTAGGCAGGGCTGGGATGCTGAAGTGGTAGGAAGGTGCAGCTGGGAGATCTTTGTACTGTGCTGCCATTGAGCTCCCACTCATTGGTAGCTGTTTATAGGACTTGAGCTTAACTTCTAGTGATTCATGATTCATTTTTATGTGTGGGGCCAGAATTAATTCTGTTTATTTCAGTATATGGAAATACAATTTTTTCAGTATGTACATTTTCAGTCTCCACTTTTGTGGAGTGTATGTGTGTTGTCCAGTGGAGTTGCAGTGAAAATCCCTTTACCGCATGCACTGTGTGTCTGCCACAGGAGCATCATTATGCAGCATAAGCTGGCCTCTCTCCACTATTTTAAAACAGCATTACAGTTCACACATGTGCTGAAAAATCTCAGAGTACACAAAGGCAGGACGCCTTCCCCTTGCTGTTAGCTGTGAGCAGGCAGAAGTGAAAGCATATCTCATCCCCTACCTAAGCTGGCCAGGCATTAGCATAAGCAGGAAATTGATTCAGATAACCCTGGCGTACTCTCACTGTCACATAAAGACACTTTTTCCCCTGATGGTTTCCCTTTGGTTTCAGTTCAGAGTCCAGGTGCTGGAAGCCAGAAGTGGAAGAAGAGCTTCTGCAAGCTGTCCTGAGTCACTAGTGAGCACTGGGATGGGAATTGCTTGCTGCCTCCGATGGTTTGGATCACATCTTGCTGAGTGCTGGCTGGCAGTAGGTCTGGCACAGGGCTGCTGTTTCTCAGCTCATCTGAGCATGTCTCCTCAGCTGATTCACAGGCATGTCTCCAGCCTGGGCAAAGCATTGCCATCCTCAGGCCCTCTCCTGGGGCAGCCCATTTCTTCCAGCAAAACATCTGCAAACCTTGCAGCAACCCCCCTGCAAGACTGTCAGCCATGGCAAACATCCCTAGTCTTCTGGGCACACAGAGCTTTCTATTCTGTCTTCTGTGAAGGCAGGCTCTCCTTTTACCTGAAATGCTCTTTCCTGTGCCCTGAGGTGCCCTCAGCTGTACAACATATTCCTGAGTCAGGCTGAGGTGGAGGAGGTGCTTTCATGGAGATGCTGAGTCTCCATTTTCAGGAGTGGGATCTGGGTTGGGTGCATTATGAAGGTGTTTAAGGAGATAAAGGCTCTCGTTTCAGCAAGAACGTTGGAAGGTGTTGTACCACAGCAGAGTGTTCCTTGCAGAAAGAGATGGGAATGATTTTGGTTCATTTAATGAGCCATGAGAGCTCTGAAGTAGTTTCTGTATGGGAGTTTGGGCTTGTAACTGTGTTTATTGTTAATGTGTACTTTTTTGCCTAAAACATCTGTTCACCCTGGCTGGAAGAACTTCTGCAGTTAAGGAAGACCCTTAACAGCAAAATGGATAAAACATGGATTTTATTTTTTTTTAATGTGTTTTTACACAGTGTGGCATTAGCTTGTCAATCAGATGATGTAAGTGTAATAGGACTCAGGAAACTGGATGTCATGTAAATTGGAGAGAGCGCTAATAAGAGAGGAAGGAAGCTTGTTTCAGGGTTCTCACCAACCGACAACAGTATGAGTTCTTAGGCAGTTCATCCTGGGGTAATCTGTGCTGTGGAAATTCATGGTGACAGCTCTCCATCTGCCTCTGAAGTAGCAGTCACACTCTGCTGCTGGCATCTGCTACTGAGGCATGAGGCTGGTAATCCCTTGGGCTGCATTTTGACATCTCTGGTTGATGTGAGGAAAACAGAATTGCTCCTTACTAAGTATAAAGGAACTGGTAACCCCATTTTCACAGAAGAAAAGGTCAGCTATTTAAAAATGAAAGGAGCAATTCGACAAGCATTTCTGGTTTGAAGCAGAAGGCTGTTCTTTTGGAGGGACCAAACAGGGTAATTTGCAAACTGCAGTTGGAATAATAAGTCTTTATGCCTCGAATGTATTCCTGAGGACTGTCTATGTTAGGTGATTGATTGTGCTGGAGTATGTCAAACATTCAACCTGGTGGAGAACAGGGAGCCTGTCACAAGCTGGGAGGCTAAATACTATGTACAATCACAAAGAAGGGTGCTGAGTTAGAGGAGCACTTAAAAGTCTGCTGTGGAATACATTTTAATTGGTTAAGTGCTTTGGCTTGCTTTTTAATCAGGTACATTAACTGTCTGCAGGATTTTTGCAGGATACTTTGCCCAGTATGGATTAAAGTAGAACAGAAAGTGGATGTTCCTTTCTGAAGCTTGAGGTAGTCTGTGGCAGTGCTGAGCTGTGCACAGCACTAATCACTGCTTTCGTGGGCCAGGAACCCATTGGAGTGAGGAAGTAGGGCAGTGTTCTCGCTCATCATATTCAGCACACTGTTTCGTGCCAGCTGTAAGGGTTTTGACCCTGCGTGCCTTCAAGAGCAGCAGATATCCTCAGTGACCTTACAGGAGCGGAGTGAGAGCTCTCAGAGAGGTGCTAATGCTGGTAAGAGTGACTCGAGTGTGTGACAGTGACAGGGCAGATGATGCACACAGAGGAGAAATAGCATCCCACGGCACTGCTATAAAATTGAGCACTTCCCTCATGAAACAATCTGAGCGCTCAGGTGCGTTGTGCTTTTGTACATATCCTGTAAGGAGAACATGTCTTCTGAGTGCAAAGCTGCAAGAAGTGCAAACCAGAGTGACTCTAAGTTACTTTGTGTTACTTGAAAAAAAACTACTGCAAGATTAAGGGAATGGTAGCAAATCTCAAGGTTTGTGACTTAAGGCTGGAAACAAATGTTGATGGTTTTTCCTACTGGAAAATTAACATTGCATTCCTGTGCTGTGTGTGAGCTTCAGTAGGTTGAAAGAAAAACTTACGTCACACTTTTGATTGCAATCTTGCTTTTCTTTTTTTTTCCACCACTTCTTTCAGACAGGATTAATATAGCCAAGAAATTGCACATAATTAAGTAAAACTTTGAAAAAATAGGAGTTTACTGCTATAAATGAGGCATCAACAAGAAAAAGAAAGATGTCGAGTTAAGAGGCTTCAACTCCTGTAACAGCTAATTTGAAGGTAAAATTCCTTTGCTGCATTTTTTTTGCATATTCCTTGTTGTGAACCACAAAGCCATCTCCTGCTTGAACCACTGCACTGAACTTGTGAAGTCATGTGGGTGGGCTCTGCATGAAATGTAGAATTTCCTGGTGAACATTAAGGCGAAGACTTGGCCTCTGCTTTCCCCAAACATGTCTGTGACTCTTGTAGGTTTTTCTGAGACTAAGAACTGCTGCAAGAAAATAATTTTAAAAAACCCAAATGTAAAAACCTCTAAAAACCTCTATTCCCAGAATAGTTTTCACGCTCTGTGCTTTGATGATTGTCATTTTGCAGTTCTCTGAGAGTTTTGTTGTTCTTCCGTAGCTGGTGCCACGTTTCCCTCTGGAACCCTATTTCAGGCCGTTGCAGATGCCAGCCCTCCCACAAGCAGCAGCCTGCTACAAGCGGTAGCTGAGGCAGCGTGGCTGCCAGTGAGTATTTGAAGAGATTCTCACTGTGTCTGGTTCCCAGTGCAGCTCCCATGGCCTGTGACGAACCTGCTGCTCCCTCGGGCATCTTCACACGCCAGAACTCTGCCAGCACCATCTCTCTGGACTTCGAGCCTGATGCTGACTACAAGTTTGTTGAAACCTTAGAGGACCGGTACAAGTGTGCCTACTGCCACCTTGTCCTTCACAATCCCCACCAGACAGGATGTGGGCACCGATTTTGCCAGCAGTGCATTGTTTCTTTGAGGTGAGTGCAAACTCCTCCTGCATTCTCAAGCTCCCCATATTCCCTTTTCCTAAAAAAAAGTCAACATCTCCTGTGCATCAGCAGTGAGTGCCATAATAATATTACCGATCCAGTAAGACACTGAAGGAGTCAGTGGAAAGGCTCTGATGAACTCAATAACTGCATTCTCAGTCTTTTAAAGGTGTCTCTAAAGACCATACCCAGTGCTGGTGAAGCACAGGGAAGTCAGTGTAAAGAAATTGTTGATTTAAGCTGAAGCAGCACTGTGTGAGCTGCTCTTTCAGTCTGTCTGGCATTGTGCTCTGCAGAAGTATTGGCACTGGTGGTAAGATTAAGCTGTGTTCACTTCCTTCTGTAAAGTTTCTTTGGGTTTAGTGGAGTTATAAAATTGATGTGTGTATTACCTGATACTGTGGTCAGATCACAAGGCTGCTGGTATCCATCTGCTTGGGAATTATCTGCTACAAATGAGTTTACCCCACAGGCCTGTCTGGGAATACATTATGTACTGTTTGGTGTTCCTGAGGGCAGGATTTCTCCATGTAAGGCTGTGGAGTAGTCTGTTTATGTGGATGGATGTCACTAATTACCTTTTGTTAATTTTAGATGCTTCATATTTGCTGCTTTCTCTCTGGGTTGCTTCTCTTTTGTGCTGCCTCAATGAGCATTTTCCTGCCCCTTATTACAGGATTTCTTGAAGCCTTTTAAAACAGAAGCCATTAGATCTGCTTTTACTGATGTAGCAAGGAGGGCACTGTTTCTGCTAGGCAAAGGCTAAGTTTAAAGCACACAATGGGATTTTTTGGGATACAACATTTGAGAGTAGCAGATGGCCAGAGAGTGACAAAGTCCTCTTAAGTAAAAAAACCATTTTTACCATTTAACACTCAGGACAAACTTTGCTTTCTGTTACATATTCACTGTTGCAGCTTAATGCTCTCTTACAGTTGTGGGCAGAATTTGGCTGTACAGTGGCCAGATGAGAGCATTTTTGAATCACTTTTTTGTTTTTATGGTATCTGGTGTCATTGTCAAACTATAGGATAGCCCAATTTCATAAAATAAATCAAATTTTCTGTGACTTAACATGACTCTTCTCTTGATCTAGAGAGTTAAATGCAGTACCTACCTGTCCTGTCGACAAAGAAACAATAAAAATGCATGAGGTAAGTAGCTATAGTTTTACTTCAGCGTGGAAAAGACAAGATTGCTTAGAACAAGGTGGCTCTTAGTCCTCAGTGCAGAGCAATTTTTTGTCTCTGAAATGATGCTAAGGGAAGCAGATGCTCTCTCAGAAAGGAAATATGGCTGTATAGGTAAAGATTTATTTTTTACTTCATGTTCTGTAATTATTTCATTTTAGTCTTCTCTATTTCCAGTGAAGTGTCAAAAAGCATTTGTCATCAGATGCTTTTTTAGCGGAGAGTTTATCAACTTGCTTTTTTAATGCCCCATCTTGCAAGGTTATCTTTGTTTTTACTTGGCTATAATTTGCTGCCTTAACTATCTCCATTAGATCTCATTAACCCTGCAAACTTAAATTACTTTGAGGTAACTTTTAGAAGAAAATGTAAGCTCATCCTTTTTATTTTGCAAACTACTGTTGGTTTTGTTGTTTAGCTTGGAGGTTTTGTTTTCTTGTTTGTTGATTTCAGGGGGTTTTTTTGGGGGGTGGGATTTAGTAGGTTGGTTTTTGTTGTGTTGTTGCGGGTTTTTTTGTAATGGATTCATTTGTCCTTATTTATATGCCAGGGCTTAAAAATATACTATATATTTGGTCATGCCAGAATGAATTTTCCAGTGAAATCAAATGTGTCCTTTGTCTCTCCTACCCCGATAGGAAATTATAATCACTGTCCATGTGATTTTTGTTTTTCCTTCGTCATCTTCTACTTTGTACAAATTTTGATGACAATAGTGAAACATTTATAATGCTCCTTACAGGAAGATCTCTACATAAGACTAAAAGTTTGCTCTGGGTGTTTAGTTTGCTTCTGCATGCACAACTGAGAACAGTAGAAAGGATGTCTCAGCATCTTCTCTATGCCAAAGGCAAGCTGCACTGCTTGAACATTGTGGAGCGTGCACAGAGCTGGATGGTCTTTGTGGCCTGTAAGGTCCAGCTGCTTTCTTCTAGGTACAGGCAGGCTCTGGCAGTGGTTATATAGCTGTTGTGCTACTAGACCTGTTGGCTGTGAGATGGATCAATATCTGTGGAATGATTATATGGGGGAAAAGCCTTAGGCTTATTAGAAAATGAATATATTGTTTAACTTATATTTATAATACAAATTTTCAATATGAATTATCAAAAACCATACTCATAATTATGGAGTCTACATCTTGCATGCTTAGAAGTTCTGTAGTGATGTTTTACTCTTTTATATTTTTTATAACACCCTATGTGACTGCATACGAAGGCTGGTTTGCTTCCTTTACAGGTGTTCAAAGACAACTGCTGCAAAAGAGAAGTTCTCAACTTGCATGTGTTCTGCAAAAACTTTCCAGACTGCAATTCAAAAGTAATTCTGGGACGATATCAGGTCAGTTTGTTTGGTCAAATTTTGAAGCCTTTGATTTTCATGAGAACTCTGCATTTATGATGAGCTAAATTCCAGTGATTGTCTTCAGAGTTACTGTAGCAATGTGGTTTAAGCACAAAGATTATGTCTTAGCTATACATTCTAAGTAACAAATATTATGGCTGTTATCTCATTCCAGCTTTGCCTTAGGTTATCTTTTTGAATAAGAACCGTTTGCATTATGTAGCTTTAGTATATCCACATTGTCTGTACATATTCTGTATGCTTAGGCACCATGTGATAGTTGATTCAAAAAAACTTGCCAAGTCATACTGGCCATTTGAGCATTCTTTTTGGTGTATCAATTGAATGAAAAGTAGAAGTCATACAAAGGACTCTGCCAACTGTTACTGTGAGTTTGCTGGGTAACTAGAGATGTGATAAAATACATCGGGGTTTAATTTGCTCTTGTGTGTTGCAGGAGCATCTTCAGCAGTGTTTGTTTGAAAGCGTGCAATGCACTAATAATGGATGTTGTGATCAAATTCTTCGGAAAGACTTGAAAGAGCACTTGGACCAGTCCTGTAAATTTCGAGAAGAAATGTGTCAGTATTGTAATACATATGTGGTGTTAATTAACATAAAGGTAAGATTATAAAGCATTCCCTGGGAATCCATATTACATTTTTCTTCTTGATGATGCTCAGTGAAAAGTTTCCAACATTGAAGTGGTAATTAACAATTCCTGAAACAAAATTTGGCTGAGTAGCTACTCAGGAGGAAGTATAATAAATGTGCTTTAAATAATACCAAATACCGATGCTCTCTTATGAACAGCAAGTTGATATGTGGCTTGCATATGTATGTTTGGAATTACTTTTTGCATAGCTTCCTCTGTGTATACTACTTTACAAAAAATGCAAACCATTGCCCTGTTCTCTTTCGTTTTCCCCAGAATCATGAGAAAAATGACTGTCCTGATTATCCTGTGCCTTGTCTCCAAAATTGTTCACAAATAATTCTGAAAAAAGAGGTACTATTATTTTTTTTCATATACTGCAATTCAGCAGATCACATGCATTTATGAAAACTGAAAGCTACATTGCAGACCACACTGGCCCATGCCAATAAAATTTCATTGCTCTAAGTATTTTCTTTCTTTGATTCATTCTAAAAGGGATATATATCCCATCTTTTAAGTGGGTTATTTGGTCACTGTAAGTCATTGGTGTTTTACAATATGGAAAAACACCTATCTTGCGTATTGACTCTGAACACTCATTTTCCTATTTAAGTGATTAGCAGTGTCACAACAGTGGCCTTTATTCACCCCTTATGTGGGCTTACACATTTTATCAGTGCAGCAAATTACATGATATTTATTTTACCACAAACTTCTTTGTTAATACATGCAGATTGAAAAGCACCATGCTGTGTGTCCTGAGGCAGAAGTGGATTGCCCATACAAGCAGTACGGCTGTCTGGCAAAGGTACTGTTTTACAGATCTTTGTCTCTACTGGGACTGGACTTCGTCTCCCAAACCAATCAGAGTAATTAATCCAAATAACCAATTTACATCCTTTCACAACTGTTTCTAGTATTGGCTGAGGTGCTGTACTAGAGAGTCCCATTCTCTCAAAGCACATTTTGAATGTTTGCATCAATAAATTTTTTACTAACAGCTTCAAAAATGTGCTTATTATTTTTATTCTTTCACTTTCCCCTCTGCCTCACTAAGGTTAAAAGAGGGAAACTTGCTGAACATGAAAACACTGCCCTGAGGGAACATATGCTGCAGATTTTAGACAAGAACTCCCGATTGGAAGAACAAGTAAGTCATATTTCAGTAGTTCTTGACTGGTTGGAGGATGATATGAGATTGTACATTTGTTGCCTGGTTTAGCTCAGCTACATTTTAGAAGAATGTCTTTATGGTCTTTGCACTCCTCGGTACTCAGTACTCTGTACTCAGGCACGTATATATTCTCCACCAGGCACGGTGGGAGGCTTGTTGCAATCACTCACCTCATTTGCTTTCAGTTTCTGCTTACAGCAGATACAAGGTTTGGAGATAAAGTATTTTAAAGTTTCCTTAGCTGGTCAGGTTGCTCCAAAAAGGAGCTTTTACATGCGTAAGTCATCTGCTCTCTATAAAGGCAGCACAGAGTACAACAGAGCCAGCTGTAAGCACCTTTCTGCTCATCATCACTTCTGTGGCTCCCACCAGGTGACACTGGGTGTATGCCCAGTCTACTAAGGTGAATGCATCCAAACTGATGCATTGGATTTCTTCTTGGCTTCTTTATGCGAAAAGTAAGTGTCCCAAAGTGCTATAACTTGGTTTTGAAGTTTGTATCCCTCACTGATATCCCTCACTATCCCTAGCCTTCTACTGGCTAGGCCTCAGTAGAGGAAAAAAATATATATACATACACACAGAAACACTCATGTATATGTGTGCATGTAAATATATATTACCCCAGTATAGAGCTATAGAATGGATCATCACAATGGGGATGAGATATATGAGCCTCTTTGCACCTGTAGCCATACAGATCTATTCAAGAGTCTGATTATCTTATATTCAGCTCTTGCCAGTGCTTATCCACAAATTATGAATTAAATAGTGCTCTATCTAACTAAGTTAGAGTCTTTGCTTTGTAAACTTTTCCACTGCCACATATGTTTTAATTTCTTTATTGTATATTTTGTTGTTCCTTGACATTTATACTCTGATTTTTCCATCTGTAGATATCTGACCTCTATAAGAGCCTGGAATGTAAAGAGATTAAGATCCAGCAGCTGGCAGAGGCCATTAAAAAGTGTGAGAAAGAATTCAGACAGTATACACAACTGTTTGGTAAAAATAGCAACTTGCTGGTAAGCACACAGGTGAGACATTGATTTTACCTTTTTTACCAATTACTTTTACCTTTTTTTAACAATTGCTTTCTTGCATCCTGAAATGTCTATCCAGTAGTAATTATCATTAGTAAAAAATTAGGTCAATAACAAGCCTCCACAAGCTCTTCTCATTTTTTTATGAAAAGGTATTGTATTTTCATTTTAATTAATAAAATTTGGATACCCGATCTAGGCAAAAAGGACTGTACAAATCCTCATGTCCAGATGCTCATGACAAATATGCAGGTGTAAATTTGAATAATACTGAGTTGAGTGAAGTGATGCAGCATGAATGGGTCCCAATGAGGGGTGGTATTAATTAATTAATTAATTAATCAATCATGAAGGAGCATTGGGTTAAGTTCCTAAGCCAGCAGAGCACTTTGAATGCATTTTATAGTTGATACTACTGACATGCTGAAGACATCCTTATCTTAATTCAAAGTAAAAGGCTGATTTCATGGATGTCTCTTGTCTCTACTTCATACCCTCTTCCAATGGTATGAACTGTGAAGGCTCTGGCCAGTCACCTGGATAAGTCTGCACGCCTGGAATCACAAGTGAAACAGCTGATACAGATGGCAAACCAGCAGCAGAGTCAATTAGACTTGCAGCCTCTGTTTGACACAATTGAAAATGTGAAACAGAAGATTGCCCTGATGGAGACATATGATCAGCGCTTGGGTATGTTGGCACTTTGGGTTCTTTTTTGTGTGAGAGGTTTTTGCTCATTTACTGGTGGCTAAGTAGAGGCTCTGGTGCTACAGCCAATCAATTGCAGCTCTTCGTTAGAAAAGGCTTCCTTCTTCTTGCATTCTAAGATCAAGCTGTGATGGTGTGTGCCATGGTCTCCCACCTTCCCCTAATGCACCATGTCTCCAGAATTCCTGTGGCACTGCAGGGCTAGAGAACCGGCCTTGGCCTGGCTGGTGCACTATGATGAAGGCCACAGTGCTATCCGTATTCCAGCATTCAATCTGGTTTGCAGTTACCAGTTTTTCTTATTCAACTACCAGCTTCAATTATAATTTTAAAAGTTAACACTGTGGCAACACTAGTTTACAGCCTGTACCTAGGCTTGGGTAGTTCAGTTTTGCCACCTTGCGTCTGGATGCTCTTTTTATTCAGTCATCAGACAGTTTTATTTTACCAAACGTTTCTCTATTTTTTTGTTTTTCTATTTCTTTTTTTCCCCCTTCTCTCAGTTGTTTTAGAAGATCAGTCCAGCAAACATGATCTCCAGATCAATATTCACAAAGCACAGCTCAATAAAAATGAAGAACGATTTAAGCTTTTGGAAGGCACGTGCTACAATGGGAAATTAATCTGGAAAATCACAGACTACAAGATGAAGAAAAAAGAAGCGGTGGAAGGCCGTGTCCTCTCCATTGCCAGCCAGCCCTTTTACACCAGCCGCTGTGGGTACAGGTTGTGTGCAAGAGCCTATCTGAACGGAGATGGATCGGGAAAGGGAACACACATCTCCCTCTACTTCGTAGTGATGAGGGGGGAGTTTGACTCGCTCCTCATGTGGCCTTTCAAGCAAAAAGTTACACTTATGCTTTTGGACCAAAGTGGGAAAAAAAATCACATTGTGGAAGTCTTTAGAGCGGACCCCAACAGCATCAGCTTCAAAAGGCCAGATGGAGAAATGAATGTCGCCTCTGGATGTCCACGCTTCGTGCCACATACGGTCCTGGAGAACACAAAGAACACCTATATCAGAGATGACACTCTGTTTTTGAAAGTGGTTGTGGATTTAACTGATCTGGAGGAATTGTGAAAAGCGCGCCCAATCAATGTGACCGCTTTAACCATAAGAACTGCTGCCTTGGTAACTACCAGCCATGCAATAGTGAATTGCCACCAGTCAAGCTACTGAAAATGTTTCACAGCTTTTGGACTAATAACAGATAACGAATTGCCAAAGCATCAGCCTTTCCTTTTTTAACCCTTTTTTCAAGACTGCATTTTTAAGGCAGCTAGAAGTCCAGTTTGATGCAAACATACATTCAATCCAAGCTGGCTCAGTCCAGGCTGGAGTGAATGCTTTTCTCCCATCACCAGACTGGCATTTGGAGATGAAACTCCTTCAGTAACCTCCCTGGAGCCCAGGCAGGCCTGTGGGCTCCCATCTCTCACACAGAAATCAAAGCCATGCCCAAACATGAAAGTGCATTTCACCTGTCTGCAAGGGAAACATTTCAACGTTAGCAAATTTGAATCAATGTGTCTTGATCCCTTCAATTCCTGGATTTTTGAAGCCTGGAGAATGGCTTCAGTTAGGCAGGGAAAACATTTGCCAAGTATCTTGCATCTTTTTTATTGGTTTTAATTGTGTTTTTCCAGAAAGCCCAGAGGAAGGTGCCAATGCCTCTCGCTTTTATAGCCTGGTTTTTCATCTGTATAGAGTACCCCCAGATCACAACAGCTTTCTTATGTCCTTTCCTGCCTAGTGCCTTGGGACTGACTTCCATTAGTGGTAAACATCCACAGTCCCCATCTGAAGCCAAAAGCTGCAGGCACTTCTCACCTCTCAGGACATGGCCAGAGGCAGGGCCCTCGGCCAGCCTGCCAGCTCTTGGCTGCACTGTTGGAAGACAGGCAAAACTCCTGTTCTTTTACTTCCACATCTGCGCAAAAGAGATGTTTTCTGGCCTACCAGCTCTATAAAAGGCAGGGAGAGCTTTGGATGTCTGCTTGGGAAAAAGCCCACATAACGTGCGCAACTGTTCCTTTCTCCTAGAAATCTGGATGGTTGGGGAAGAAGGGGAAAAATGGATTAGGGATTTCTCATACCAGGTAGTGCAGCTCTAGTGTTTGTTAAAGGGTGACACAGCCACTGAGTAACAACTGCTGACTGTGATGTCTGAAGGTCTTAATTTTTATTCCAGCTTCCTTCCATACTGCAAGGGAATGTGTGCATTATACAAGGTTTATTGGAGATGCATTAAACCCACCCAGATCAGGCATTGAGGAACAAGTGACACAGAATGCACGTGCCTTTTTAACGCCTCTTGGGTGCCTGTAAGAAGGATGTAATTTTGCATACTCAGTTTGTTTTGTTACAAGTGACGGAATATTGCGTCTCTCATCCCTCAGAGATCAGGCAGTGAAACACCACAGCATTATCCATTGCTCCAAAGCTTATCAAGAGACAGCAAGAAACGAAGCTGGGTTTAGAGTAAGAGTAAACTAGGCAGGATAAAAATGTGGCAGAATGTGGCACGGACTGAAAAGTATAAGGCAGAAAATTCAAGAGGGCAAATGTGGCAAAATGAAAAATGCCCTCTCTGTGCGAGATGTTGATATCAACTGAAACAATATGAGGATTGGTACTAAGATGAAGGCAAGTTACTGTATTTTCTACCTGCAGTCTTACTGCTAGACATTTACTTTCCCACATGGTTTTCAGGACATAACTCTAACACTTACATTTTTTAATTAATTCGGAGGTGGAAGGAAAGAAACCTTAGTAATATGTACCTCATGGTGCGTTAGCATATCTGAAATCTTTTTTTTTTCATCTAGAAGTCTTTTTTGTTTTAAAATGTCAGGACGTACTGAGACACCATAGGGCTCAGTTCCCTGGGAAAGATGGCAAGGAATAAATTTTATTCTTTTGTACCATCATGTCTGACTTCAGGAGTCATTTCAGCTGTATGACAGAAAGAATTAGGCCTCATATCCCTTACACTTTGTTACAGAAAGAGCAAGCTTGGTTTGACAGTGGTGTGGCATTCTGTGATATCAACTCTGAGTCTCAGACATGGATTTCATGCTGATTATTACTTCAGTATTTGCCATGTAATTTTCAAAGTGACACAACTTGCATAATAACCACTCATAACTGATGGAAATGTATCCTGGGACTCCCCAGTACACTCAGTGTAAAATACACAAAGTAAGGAAGAACTCAGACAAGCAAGGGAGGCAAGATGGAAAGGATGTGGTCTGTATCCTGGCAAATTCCCAGCCCTCTCTTCCTCCACTACCCCAAGTGTAAATGGGGATAATAATACTTGCAGAAGTGTTAGGACTCTTTAAATGTTTGTGAAGAAGTTTGAGCATGAAAAGAGCTAAGTATTATTAAAACTCCATTTCTCATTGTTAGAGTAGGTGATGGCATAGTGACGTGGGTAAGTGTTTAGTGTTTTCCTGGATAAATTTTGAAAGCATGTTTGATTTTAGCCAATTTGTACTGCAATCTCTCCTCTACCTACTGGTTGGGTTTAGGTTTTTGCCACGAATATTCCTTTTAAAATTTTGAAGCACAAATGTTCATCCTGGGTGATGGAAACATCCCTTTTGAAATACTGCCTGTTTTATAAAGAATTAGTTGCGAAAATCAATTTTTTTAACAACAACCTTCTTTAAATTGGTTCTTTTTATTCCAGCAATTGAGAGATTTTTGTTAAAATTTTCAGTGATTTTTTTTACTACTTTTAAACAGGATTTTAAATTTCACCCCATTCCTAATAATTAAAATTAAAAAAGTAATGTTGTATAGCATGAATTTTCAGGAACAATTTTGATGTTGCATGAAGAATACCAAAAACCTTTTCAATAATATTGTACCAGGTAATTAGCCAAAAGAACGTAGGGCATTTCTACATCAGCATACAGTATGTTTCTAATGTATTTATTGACAGTTTGTAGTTGTTTGAATATCTCTTACTACAATGCAGGCATTTTCTAGCCAAATGTCTTCACTGTGTACATAAACTAATGTAAGAATAAATAATTTTACCATCCTTCTGGACTGAGTGTGGCCTATATTCCTTTTGGCTGGATTTAAGCAGACTTTTTAGAAGGATGTGGAATACTGTGTATTTGTTTACAATAATAATTACTCATAAAGCATCTGCAGATGGAAGTACAGTACATTCCAAGCTAGATCAGACGAATATCCGCAAGGTATGAGGATGCATTGCATTTAAAACGGGATGTTACTTCTGTTTGGAGCAGCTTTGGGTTCAGCAGGGGTAGGATTTGTTTCAGGTCAGGGCAGCAACACGAGCTGTTTCAGTATCCCATCATTACTTCGTGCTTGGGAACATGGTATTTGAAAACCGGGAACGCCACCCTTGGCATTTTAAAATGGACAACACCACCCTTGGCGAGTCACCCCAAAGTGTTGGAAGCCAGTTTGGGCAACGCGCGAGTTCCCGGTGCCGCCGCCGTGCGGGGGGCGGGGAGCGGCGGCTCCAGCCCTTCCGGGTCGGCGGGCGGGGCCGGGAGCTGCGCGGCGAGGGGAGGCAGAGCCGGGCCGGCGGCGGGGATCCCGTCCCGGGGTTTGTTAA
>VYZS01105042.1:9610-32105 GCA_013400695.1 Neodrepanis coruscans
AAAAGTTTGTCTGAGCACAGGTCAATCAGGAGGTACTACTCTGTGATTATCACTGCCTTTTATTAAATTTAATAGAATTTTAAAAAATCCCCATCTCGGAAAACTTATTTCTCTCTACTGAAATCTTTACACATTTAGCAATGTCACCAAGTCTTTTCTCGGCATGTAAAATGCTAATTTTTCAACAGTAAAATAGCAAATTATCATTGACCAGCAAGATTTTTCCTCTTTAATTTTTACTAAAAAAATGGGGCTTTTTTTTTGTCTGAAATATATTTCTCAGTTTAACTCTATGTTATGTTAGTGTTTCAGATGAGCTTTAACTTAACCTAAGTCATGCTCTTTCCTTAGATGGTGTAGTATTACACACTTCTATTACTCATTTTATTTACTCCTTTGGAATGAAGCTGCTGCCTGCCCTCCTGGGAATAGTAGATAATTAACTCTTTAGAAAGAAGGTTAGTGTTCTGCTAGACGAAAAGCTCTTCCCAAAAGTGAAGTGAACAAATATATACAAAGATTATTAGAAAATGTATGCAAGCATTTTGACCCCTGAGACAAAGCTGACAAACCAGATTAGTAAACAAATTATGCTGTATGAAGTCTGGATCAAACAGGAACAACTTCTTTGATAGTTCACTAATACATCTCACACTGAAGGAAAGTAAAAAATATGGAGAAGAATGTATTCTACCATTACCAAACAAGCACCATCTTTTCAATCTAAGAATTTAACACAGATAGCACCCCTGTTTCTAAATAAGTTTTTATCTACCCCCTGTAACATACATAAAAAAATACCTGGTAGTCTTGTATCAAAAAGCACCTTTATAGCTTCATAGAGAAGTTTATCCGGATGTGCTTATCCAAGTGAAGAAATATTAGACATCTCACATGATCCCATGAGACTTACGGTGTGGGTCATACACAGTTCATTCAGACAAGCAGCTGATCTCCAAGAGCTTTACCAATCCAAACATCAATGCTGAGCATTTTCAGTTTTACTTCATCAAGGTTTAAAATGTACAGCAGTGTACTCAACCGTAGAGCAGTAGAGATATTCAGAGTAATACTCAAATCACTGCACTAACTAGAAGCAATGAGAAACTACTGAAGGGAGGGAGGAAGGGAGGGACCATGGAAATGCTAGGTCAGTATCAGATAAATGAAGTCTTTAATCTAATTCACTACCCTGCACTGTAATATATAAAGTGAGAGAATAATTGAATGTGTCTCTCACTGGGGAGGGGCCTCTGACCATCAGCACAAAAATGCCCTCTATATCCATAAGACTGTATGGAGGTACACAGTCTTTCTTTCTATCTTTGAAACAGACATGAGCTGTTTAAAGAAAGGAAGAAGGAAGTGAAAGTGGAAAATGGTGGAAAACAGTAAAGAGTAAAAGGTGGGGAAAAAAACAGGAAGAAAAAGCAAAACCAGTAAGTACATTTAAAGATTAATAGACTTGTAACACAACTGTTTCATCATGAAACAACTGTACATTGGGTTCATAATTACTGTATGTCAACAGAGAGTACAAACGGTTGTAGTGAACATAGGACCAGTATTAAGTCCTGGCAAAAAAATATTTGTCAATGTTTTGTGCCTAATAGAATGACCTACAGCACTGAGGACAAATATGTGAAAAAGATGGATTATCTGCACCCTCTCCCTTTCAGTTTGCTGCTTCCCTGGCTACAATATGCATGGAACAGTAAAGTTTCAACAAGTTTGACTAAAGTTTATGTGCAAATCCCAAGGAAGTGATGTCAATGAAAAAAATAACACTGAGATCAGCTTTCTTGGTGTGGGATAGATCCACATATCCTTGAAGTATTTAAATGAACCTAAAGACCCATTTTCAAATGGGATCAATTCTAGCATCCAAAAGCAGAGAAGTCCTAATCTTACAGAAAATCAATGCAGCATAAATTCCTGTTCTGCTTAGCAACCAGGAAATTATACATAAATGAAACTCTGGTACATAAACACTGCAAGTATATATGGCCTGTATTTGTTTCTCGTATTTGGAGAGGGAGCTGTTCTGTTTATGCAGAGCAATGTGTTAGATTACTACAAGACCTTATGTGCAAAGAACTCAGTGCCTTTTCTCTTCTTTCACTTTCAGCAAAGCATTTCCTGCCCACTTCTGAAGTGTGCAGGAATAATAATCTCCTTGAGTTTATGCATGTTACAGCGTCTTAGTCCTGCAGGAAACACCGTTTTCTATTGTTGCCTTAGAGAGTACAGCCTGTCCCTGCTGCTCACATTTGAGTCTGTAGGTGGGTGGGGCATCTTGGAAGTGTTGCTCTGGGAACACACTGACAAGCCCATACGCACTGTGGGGACTATGCTACTTAAAGTTCTTGAAAAAGATATCAAGACATCACTGCCTTTGTGGCCATGAAACATATGTTGGAGTCACATTCCTAGCGGCTCTTCCCCTGAAATCAAACCAGTGATCTAATGGCTACTTAGGCCTTGTTCTGTCTCTTCATGAGTGAGATTTCTGCAGCCCAAGAGAGTAACACTGACTGAAGATCTTTTGAATACTAGTAGTAGTACAGCACAGGTTTTGTCTTCATGATGTTTAATCTCAGTTTCTTTCTCTAAAGGCTTATGGTATCATAACCAACATCCCTTGTCTCTTGCAAAAATAACTCATAGACACAGACTCAGAGTAAACTCTTTGTTTAGACTCTGAGGAATTATGCATAGAGACTGACAATTTATAATTTGGATGTGAAGAGTCTGCTATGAAACAGGGCCCTGATCTGAGACCTTTGGGCGATGCTGCAAGAAAAGCTCTAATTACAGTTGTGTCAATCTTGTTATCTGAGCAAATGACTGTAACGCCTCCATTTTCCTTCTGGCTCTTCTTCCACCCACCTCTATTCCCTCAGCTGAGCTTTATGTCCTCATGTAAACACAGATTTTATTCCTCATTTGCTTATCTTATAACTTTTAAGAGTTATATTTGCATGTAGAAAATAGTAATTAAAAACTTCCAAAGAAAAAGGAAAAAAAACTTAAGTTTCTCATAAAGGTGGATGAGCACTAGACCAAATGAAAAAAACAGCAGCATGTTAAAGACGTACATTTGTGTACGTCCCTTTTTGGTCCCTGTTTACAGGCACTTAAACTAAGACAAGTTTATGCGCCACAAGTTCCAACTCCCCAACTACTGCCCTAAATACAATGAAGGATTTTAATCTCACTTCTTTTCAAGGTTTCAAATGTATCTTGGTTCACCAAGATACAAATAAAATGAAAAAGAATTATTACAGAGCTCTTCAATCATACTGCAAAGCTGTTTTACTAACTCCATAAGCAAGAGTTTAATTCCCAAAATTCAATATCAGAGCTAACATTAAATACGCAGAAATCTAAATATCTAAATAGATAATAATACGTAAGAACTATGTAGTTTGCTTTGTTCTTGACCTCCACCCCACGCATTTCTGTGGTCACACAGCCCCTTCTTATTGCCACAACTACTTTCTGCCATTAAAAGTATTAATTATTTTTGGGGGCGGGGAAAGGAAATGAGAAGAAAGTACTAAATGTTCACAGTAATGGTTCTTTTGGTATTTTCATTTTTATTGCCCATTTAAAGCTTTGGATTAAGACTTTCTTTTCCTGAGGAACAAAATATCACATTAGCAAACATGAGATTGATGCAGTTAGCATGAAGGTACTGTAAATACCCAAAACAGAAACAGTTTAACTATTGAACACAATGGAACTGTGCTTCGTGATTTAATGCTTATTCAGATAAGTGATGGCAGTAGCAAAACTTCTACTTTAATAAATTTAGAGCTCTATGTAAAAGCAATTTAATATAAAAGTTCATGTACACCTTTACAGATCCTGGAATCATAAAATGGCCACATGAGAAGTACATCAAAGTTTTACTGGTTTTCACACACATTAGCAAAGTATGTTGTTTAATCTGTAACCTGCAATATTAGCAATTCTAAAATAGTACCCAGTTTTTTAAACATTGCCTGTTACAGTCTTTCCAATTTATATTCCATATAATACGCTAAATTAATATTTTCACACAATCCCAACACAAATAATTTTCAAGTGTTAAAACCAAAAGCCAAATACAGAAAAGAAATGGGATGTTTTCACAAGACTTTTATTTAAGAGTTCAATTATATTCCCCCTTGAAGAGATTTTCCCTTCCATTCCCTTAAATACAAAGTAAATTTCAGTGAATGGCACCAGTCAAAATGGAGAAGAGATAGCAAATTACTTTCGAGTTTCTCACTAAGGTAAAGTTTCAGTGATCCGTTTCTGTTCATATATAGCTAGATGGGCTCGGACACTGTACATCCCATAGGGTCAAAGCAAATTTACTCCAATCCATGTGTATTTACTCTTCAAAAATCTAGTGCCTTCCTAGCACCTAACATGATTACATAACCCCTTTTCTCCTTTCGCAGCCGCTGTACGGGGCATGTGGAAGCATGCACAGAATGAGGGGCAAAGTCTCCAGAAAAAAAGTTCACTGTTACCGACCCAGTGACACAGCTGTCCCTCTGAAGAATTTTCTAGGCAAAAAAACCATATGCAGTACGAGTCCATTCCGGACTAAAGGCTAAACAAACAAAAAAAAAGCATCACCCTTCCCCACGCTGAGAGTACGATGCTTTTCTACTCCCCAAGCTTACAGACAGCGGACAAATTAAAGGGACGGGGTTGATGCGAAAGGGTTGCCGGCTGCCGCTTCACCTCCCAAGGGAGNGCATGCACAGAATGAGGGGCAAAGTCTCCAGAAAAAAAGTTCACTGTTACCGACCCAGTGACACAGCTGTCCCTCTGAAGAATTTTCTAGGCAAAAAAACCATATGCAGTACGAGTCCATTCCGGACTAAAGGCTAAACAAAAAAAAAAAGCATCACCCTTCCCCACGCTGAGAGTACGATGCTTTTCTACTCCCCAAGCTTACAGACAGCGGACAAATTAAAGGGACGGGGTTGATGCGAAAGGGTTGCCGGCTGCCGCTTCACCTCCCAAGGGAGGTGAAGGGAACGGGGCTAAGGCGAGAGGCGACGGGCCAGGAGTCTGGCCCTCCCGTGAGAAACTCATGGAGTTCTGTGCCGGGACCGGGGAAGGGCTGCGAGTTCGCCCCGGCCGCCGACGGGACGCGCACGTCGGGGTTGCAGCCCGTCCTCCCGGCCCCGACGAGCCTCACCTTGTTAGCACCGAGGACTGTCAGTGTTCTCCTCGGTTTAGACAGGGCACGTTCGAAGTCCGGAAGAGCTACCTTCCGCTCACGGAAAATATTGCCCAGGAGTCAAAAAAGCCAGAGAGAAGAGGGGAATGACAGGTCCGGGGAAGAGAAGGAAGGGAAGAGCCCCTTCTCTCCACAGCCCGATCCGTTCCGCTCCCCCCAGCCCGCCACCCTCTGGCATGTGAGCCCTGGAGTTCCAGCTGCCGGGAGCACAGTGGTCCGGGTAACACATCCTACCCCCAGAACCAAACAAAAAGCATAAAACAATTATCCCATACCGCCTTCCCTTTTCCTCCACATACCCACATATTTTACCTGTTTTTATGCCGTGTTTTTAATAAATTCCTTCCAAAAGGAGCCATGATCCCAACGGCATAACATCAGAAATCCCCAAACAATTCGAGGGTGTTCCCTTCTCCCCTATTTTTTTCCCTGAGCTCCTTCCAGCTTGTTACTAGTCCCCGAGCGTAGCGATGAGCTGGAAGTTGTGCAATTTACTGCTAACTTTGAACTCCAGCTTGTTGCTGCTGCTGCACCTTTGGAGTCCTGCCCAGCTGCGAACTTGAAGGAGGTGTTTAGGAGCAGGAAAAAGAAAGGGGAGGGGGAGAATATGCACTTGCTCCTGTGATGTGAAGTTATGCACAGAACTTGCTAAAGTTTCAGCCTTGTCACCCTCAGGGCAGCAGGCAGCAAATAGGAAAGGAGGGGTTTTGCTCCGGTGTAGAACTCTGTAAAGACACACACACACACAAACAAAAGCACTGAAAACTTTCCCTGGTTGGCTCCAGCCATTTCAGGTCAAGTCCCTCAGTTTAAACACAAGCGTTAACAAAGGGCAAGCAACAGTTGCCACACCAGTTCCCAGTGCATAACAACGTGCCTTCTAAGTATCTCGGTACTTCTTTACAAGATGTTGAACGAATAAGGGAGTAATGAAGAGAAAAGGACTGCTGTGGTCCCTCTGCTCACCCTGGATTTTTGAGTAAATGAGCTACTTGCATGAAAGCCTTTGCAGATGAAATCAACCTTCAAAAACCTCTAAAGTGTGGCCTAGCAGAGAACAAACGAGGCAGCAACACGAAAGGCTGGGTTTGTACTATGTTGTTCCAGGACTTTTTTTTTGTTATTATACACTGGCTTCACCAGAAGGGAAATGAACACACACCATAGTTCCTGTTCACTGGAAACTCCTGGGAATGAGAGATTTGGAATAAAGCTACAGAAAGAATTTATTCATACCTCCCTCCCTGCCTCCAATTTGGAGTGGTGCAAGAGAAAGAGGACTCATTGCTCCCCAAAAGCTGATGCTGGTGGGTGAAGGTCCCAGGACAGGTGGGAAGTTCCCTACACAGCCCTAGTCCACCTTAACCCTCTACTTTCTTCAGTTAATTTAACAGGTATATGTTGGATGTATTTTTTTTTCTCACAGGGCAAATTCTTTATGTGGCTGCCCAAAGGTGCAGCACAATGGGGAATTGTTTAATTAACCAGGGACGCTGATTAAATAGAAGCCTACCAGAGAAAAGGCTTATCTGAAAAAAAAGGCTTTTTTCTTTTTCTAAATTTCTCCTTTCCTCCTTTCAAGATAGTCACAGCAGCCTGAAGAAAACAAAGGCAAGCCCATTCCATGGGTTACCTATTACTGGCAGCTCTAGGAATACCCCACATATTTTCAGTTCAGTCCCACGCCTCTAAATTCTCTGAGCTGTAACTACAAAGAGAGGCACTAGAGCCTCTTAAAAGCCTTGTTTATGTAAACATACAAATAATACAAAAAATAGGGAAGCTGAAATTAAATAACTGTCAGATTTCTTATCCTGCTGTCAGAGTAGATTTCAAGTAGTCTGATTTGAGCATTATAATCATAAGCACACATTAAATTCATAGAAGCTTTTTCTTTTGCTTTGAATCAGGTTACATATGCTTCAAAGAGGGGATTTTCTCATATCAGGAAAATTTTTTTGGTCCCTAAGAGGCACATTTTAATTTATTTAAAAATTAAAATACCACATAAATTGTTCCTCTTCCTCTAGCAAATGCAAACTAATGTTCAAACAAATACATGTAATGTGGGAATGGGTTCCTCTTTGTAAGTAAATCAAAATGGTTTTTACATTCATGTAGCTATGCAAATTATTATAGAAAATTCTCCAGCATAATAAACAGACATTTTCCCCAGAGCTGAGGGAGAAGACTTGCAATCCACGTACTGTCACAATTAGGCTAAGCAAAAGCAGGAAGAAAGTACGTGAGTGTGTGATAAAGTCTTCCAGAGTAACAAAGGTGAGAATCTTAAGAACCAGGAACATTGCTCTTTACTAAAAACAAAACCAAAGTATATTTAGCATACCATAAAGAAGCGAAGACATGCTGCTTCACCTGACATTCAATTAGCTGCAGAATCCAAAGAGAAGAAGCATAGGGGGCAAAAAGGCTTACTGAGTTTATAAAAAAGCAAACACTAAATCATAACAATACATTGATATTTCCCTCAGTAACAGAAAGGACTCGACTTTCCATTCTTCAGCACATAAACTCGTCTGTGAATAGAATAGAAATTGCAACAAAAACTTGCAGAGGGACAAGTTAATTTTTTAGGCAGTGTTGACACAACAGTTCAGTTAGCTTGTCCTTAAACTTCCAAAGTGCCTCAAACTATCTGTATCTTTATGTACATGATCTTCCAGGAATATTGGGCCAACATTCCAAACCAGGGCCCTGGCACTTCCTAGCATGCCATTTGTACACAAAAAGCAACCACCACTCAAGACGAGTATGATCACCTTCTAATCATATTTTCTTCATGCAAAACCCTAAAAGGTGAATAGCTGGTAACATCACATTTTTCGCCCACAAATTATTAAGCTCAGCCAAATTGTTCTCCATCACAGTATCTTCCCTCTAGGAGAAGTAATGAGTGAATGGCAGATAGCGTGTTTTGCAGTACTCACTTTTTGAAAGCATTTCATAAAATGCATATGTATCAACTAGAGATCTTCAGAAAGATGTGTCAACAATTTTCTGTGGCATTTAAAGGAGAAGGAAAAAGAATTATAAATACTAAAGTATCACTTGCCACCTGGGTAAGCTTATGGAACAATACATATGGAAGCCAATCTTGGGTGCTTGATCAGAAAGCTTAAGGTTAATAAACTGTCATGTTTCATTTGCCATCTTTGAGAGCAGCTCACTCTGAGTGTTTTATTCCTCTCTTTGGCAAAAATACTGCAGCATAATGATGCTTTAAAACCCAGCTTTAACCCAGGTTTGAAACTCAGCTTTAACCATATTAGCCTATGGGTATAGTTTCAAATTAACTTCTTAAATGCAACAAGGAGTGGGTGTGCTACTGCTCGCTCCCTCCCTTTCTTCCCTATCACTTAGTTCCAGTGTTTACCTTAAACAGTCTCTGGGATCTCATCTGATCTCCTTGTAATCTGACATAACATTCAAACTCCAACACAGCAAAAAATGTTTGTTCCTTTTATTTTTGCTGATTGCTGAGATGAGCTGGTTTACCTTGGGATCAGAGAGGATCAATCAGACAGTGAGATTTTCAGAGTTGATGTAAGGGAGGAGAAATAAGAGAAAGAAAGAGAGGAAGTAAGAGAGAACTTGGAAGTAGAGGAAGGTAGCAAGACCTCCTTTGGCTGAGTGGTAGGGTAGCTTACTAGCTTAACCTATTCTAAGAGTGGGTTTACAAGAAATTACTTAACCTGATAGTTTACTGTCTTTAAAAGTTGGGAGGTCTTATTCCTCTCACCAGTCAAGACTCCTGACCCTTTCCTTGTGCCAAGTCTGGTTGTCAACAGTCTTTCTGCTCAAACCATTCAACTTTTTAAACAGACAAAAAATGGACTTGACACAGGAAAGTGAATAAACAGTTTTTGTGTGCTAGCTAGTTAAATTGGCTTATTGAGGTATTAGACAATTGGCAGGACTGGTATGTGAGGGGAGAAACAGGACCATGTGGCCAAGAATGTGGGCAGAGATGTGGGAGGAAGATGTCTTGTCTGAGCAGCCCTGAGCAGCTAGGTTGGCTCAGCCACATTGTATTACTTCGTTCTGGCTGCAGAAATGAGCAGCTCAATGGAGACAGCAAAAGCTACCTTAGGAATGGACAAATTGCCAATTCCTTGCTCTGTCCATAGGCTGCTTTTGGTACCTTGGCTTCCTCATTTTAAACCATCATAAATACTTATGTCTGCTTATATGCAGCCACATATATGAACAAAAGACATGAGACTAGATGACAAAGTAGAGTAAGAAGGAAAGGTCAGTGTCGGGATAATAACTCGTTTAGAGGCAGGAAAGTTGGTTACCCACGTTCAGAGAGGTTGTACCTTTGTCTGCTCAATGAGATTTGCAGAATGAACTCAGAAGACTAGTGGCTGATGACAACATGGCAGGTAAAGGTCATGTTGATAAATGCAGAGTAATATACCAAAAAGAAAATCTAAACAAACCTTTAAATTAACTGTCACATCTTGGAAATGAAATTTATTTGGTTCAGTTCATGCAAAGCTTTAGATCAATGCTCTATACTGTTAAAACCATAACTAAACCCAAACAAACAAAAAAGAGAGTTAACAATTAATGAGAAAGGAATGCAGAAGGAATTGGAAAAGCTTGCTATGCCACTCTAAACTTGCGTTCTGAGTCTACATTTTGAACATCTCAAGTAGCCTGTCTGAAGAAGGATATGGTGCAAATGGCAGCAAGAGAGTTTTAACATACAGAATACTTTAATATGTGAGGAGAAATTAAGTAGAGATATAAGACTCTTGAATCTAAAGAAAAGTGAATATCTGATTAATTTAAGAGAGCTCTATGATAATCTACATCTAGAGAAAATAAAAAGGAAACAGTTATTTCTCACAATGTAAATAAAAGGGCCTGCTGAATGAAATAATTGGACAGCAAAGTTAAAATAAATACACATTAAATAGTTACACTTGTAAATAAATGACAGAACTGCTCTCTGACTGCAAGTGTTAGGAAGAATAAAAGTAGGAGTAGTTAAAAGAGACATTAGGCAAAACCATGGAGCTTATGGTCAATAAAGATTAGAAATATCACTGGATACCTGTGTCTTTATCATCTTGATCCAGTGGTTTCTCAAACCTCTTTTGCTTTTCCCTTCCTGTCCCTACAGCCCACTAGCTACTAGCACAGCCTAAAGCACAGTAAACCTCACAGGTCACTTTTAACTTGCAGATTAGGTCAAATGTAGTGTTACCTTGGTTGCTGTGCCCTCTTGTAGAGGGATTCCATGTAAGGCTTCTCCTATGCTTTAATACAGCAGTGAAAAAACAGTCAGCCTGATCCCCTGTAAGAACAGAACTAGTTTTGTGTTTTCTACAAGCCCCAAGTACTCTTAAGCATTGGCAAGTAGAAAATCCCCAGATATGGAGTCAAGTTCTTTATCTGCACATGACAATCGCAGTCAACACATTCATCATCCAACCCCAAATCTTTTTCTCTCCTTGCTTTCATTAGATACTGAGACAATGTCCTGCAACAGAATTTACCATTCTTCTATTTCCAACAGTCTCCTCCCTTATGTACTTATACTCTTTCTGTGAATGTTTGTCAGTTACGTACCTGAACAGTCTGCAATAAAAGGTTGAAGAAAATTAAGTGAGCAGAATATACTTCTGTCTGCCAAAGGGCCTGTTAAATATAGTGGTACAAATAAGCTTTCAGCTGTGAAAATGGTTGAATTGATGATTACCTCATGCCGGGAGTAAAAAAACTACCTCATATTTGCCTTGCTTTTGCACTCTTCCCTAAATATCTGTTAGTATCCACTAACAGAAAAAGGATATGAGGCCAGCAAGATATATGATCTGCTTGAGCAGCTTTTCTGTTAGTGATTGGATGTAACATGAAAATTACTCTTCTCCCTGTGTTTTCTCTTCAGCTCTCTAGCAGGCCCTTTTTCCTCATCCTGATTTTGATAAAAATGTGTTAAGAGACATGAACTAAATTCTCAGCTCCTACAGATTTCCAGTTATCCTGGAAACAGTAGATGGGGTTAAATGATCTATGTAATACCCTCCTCTACTTTTTAAAAAAATCCTCTTATGAAACGTATTAGACTACTAGTTTTCATAACAGTTTTTGCAGCATGCTGCAATAGTATTTTGTGGTTATATTCTTTGGCATAAGTGCTTGACTTATAACAGCTAAGAATATTGTCAAGGAGAGCAGTTTAATTTAACTACTGTGTCCCAAGCCATGCTTGTGTCAACAATGATTGATGTAAAGGATTTATCACAAAACCTAAAACTGATCTGAATACACTTCCAGGAGCCCAAGCTCAAACTCCATCCACCAAAAAAGACACTGTGAAAACACATCAGGGACATCAAAGAAACTTCCTATTACTGGTAGGGTTTAGAAGTTGAAGAGACATAAAGAAAATAACTTTTATTTTTCAAAAATCATGAAAAAATATTTTCCTGATATAAATTAGGGTTCTGAAACTCTTTAATAAAGATTATTCTATATAATGTTTTTGTTTCAAAAGACATACACTAAATTTGCATAAGGTACTGAAAAAAAGCTACTTATGCTGCCAACACCCAAGGATAAGTGTCGTGATTTGGACAATAAGTGGCGCGACTGAGCGACGAGATACTTACTAGGAAAGACAACAGCCAAAAGAATTGATTTAAAAAAATGGTAAGCCTGATAATACTAATCGTAAAAACTAAAAAAACAAACTATGCTCCTCTGGGATGGCTGCTGGGCTGGTGGAGCAAGGGAAGGAAGGCTGCCCTGTGGAAGGTGCTGGTTCCACTCCGGAGCTGCTGGAAAAAAGAAGATAGTGAAAAGGACCTCTGGGGGACCCAAGGGGAGGGAGATACCACACTCGTGTTGCCTCCAGGCAACCCTGCTGGCATTGCCTGAGCTCTGGTGACACTGTGTTGCAAGGGACCAAATAGAGGTGAGCTGTGCCTCTCTCAGCACCGACGGAGCCAAAAAAGAGGCAGAACTTCCATCTCTGCTGCCTCTACAGGGTGCCCGTTCTCGGGTTTTCTTGTGGCACAGTTCTGGGGCACACCACCTCTGCATAGGACGGCAGTGCTGGGTGCCATCCCCTCTCCAAGATGTCATCATGAGGCAACATGGCGGCATTCCCGCCCAAATGCCTTGTCATTGCATTTTATTGGGAGGAGGGGCTGCCGCCAATGCCCTGCCAGCATTGTGGGGCACCCGGCGGCCTGGGGCCACCAGCGGCACCACGCCATGCTGCCATGAGTCCACCGCATAGTGGCGCCGGCCCAGGCACTCGTCCCACCACATGCACCGGCCCCAGCAAAAGGAGCTGCCGTCATCACGCACACACTGCTAGCGCCATGCGGCACTGGCCACTGGCACACCACCAGCACATGGCACCTGTTGCAGGGGCCTGGAGGGGTCCCGGAGCACTGCTCGCAGGCAACGCCCCTGGCTACAGCCCCAGGCAGCCGGTGCTATGCCCACCGCTCTTCGCAGGGCAGCGGCGCCACCCTGCTGCCACCTTGGTCTCGGACCCGGTCCAGCATGGGCCAGGAGCCGAGGCCCGAGCAACGGTGGTGGTGCTCCTGGCCTCACTCCACCCATGCCGCTGACGCCCTATGCCACAGCAGCTGGGGAAGCCCCATGTGCAGGGTTGCAGAATAATGGGCAGGAGTGGCTTCATCCCCACCCAGGGTGCTCCATGGGGCTGCGGGCCAGCTGGACTGGCCCCGCACAGCCTCAGCACACCCCGCAAGGTGCCAGAACGGGGCTGTCCCTGCGCCTCCCACACCCAACGAGGAACACAGGACCATCAGCCCACCATGCTCTAGGGGTGTGTGGGGATGGCATCTCCTCCACCTGCTGCGTTCATGCAACAAGGGGTCCAGTCACGCTCCTCTGACTTCCTGGCCTCACTTATCCATCCTCCTCTTAGGAAACACAAGTAAAAGACTTAAAGAACCCTCTGCTCCCACACAGAGAAGGGAAAAGGAAAAAAACGTTTTAAAACGAAAACATTTTCCCCACCACATAACAATAACAACAGCAATTCTTGAAGCACTAAAAGAGGAAATATGATGATAGGATTTGTAGAGAAGCAATGAACGGTATTATTTTCAGTTACTTGGAGACTTTTAAAAACATAGAACACAAAGGAATATAGGAAAAATCCATGGAAATATTTTCAGAACGGTCCCCATACTATAATACGCCATTGATGAAGTTCTTTACACACTACTATGTGATTATTAAACGGAATATTAACTGTATGTCTTTTGGTTTGCCATGATAATATCCCATTCCTTTCATATCTCATGGTTTTCTGAGGTTTACAAATGGTTAGGACTTTCTCAAGATCTTGGCTCTCACAGTTGGAGAATAAATGTTTTCCAACCACAAATAGGAGAATAACATTATTGTTCCTCCTCTTCTTATCCAAGTTTCAATAACTCAAGCTTTAAGAGGGACAGGGACCATATATATACCAGACAACCTCCAAAAAAAAGTCTTCATGCCCCATGTATAGAGTTTACTTCTCTTCTTGAATGTTATATTTTTTAATTGCTTCTTAACATTTTCACTGGAATTACAGATATACCATTGATGTGCCCATGGTCAGATATAATTCCTCAAATACACACATAGGAAATACTTTATTTTACTTGTGGCTTTACAGTCTTTTGCTCAATTGGACTGGATCAGTTGATTCATTATTTAACTTTGGGTCATTATTTAATATTTCATGACAAAATCTCATTTTCAGGTAATTTAAGTAGAATTTATAGTATTTGTAGAATAACTGACCTTTGCAACTGAAAATGATTTTCAGAAACAACCAAACCTCTGAGTGTGCTCCTGTCTGTTGAATGAGAACATCTTTTAGAGACAAACATCTGAAACAAATGTCCCATGGAGGTGTGCACTATTCCAGTCATTACAGAGAGAGTACTCTTATTTAATGCCAGTCCCTGAGATCGTGTCAGTACCTGCATCCATTAAGCCTATCACTTTTCAACTTTACACCAAAATCCTTGATATTGTTTTCCTGATGTAAGCTTCCAGCATGCCTGTTCTTGTCTGCCTGCACAGAGATCTTTTCCAGATGTCGGCTCTCAAATGGGCCACACATACATTAAAATACAAGCCCTATTCCTTGGTAGATTTCAGACATGCTCAGCATGGAAAATACTCAAACTCTACTTAATTGGTAGAATAATTCTCTCCCTGCCATCTGTTTTCCAGAAGAACAAAAACAAATGTTTATACTCCCTACCTCAATCTTATCTTCTCTAGGGAAACATGGAAATATCACTGATAATTCCACAGTGGCAAAAAGATGTTATTCCATAATCCTATAGTTGCACTCTTCCAGTTCATGTATTACTTTTAAAGGAATTTAGGGTATCATGAAGAATAAGATATCTTCTAATACACAACATATGAAAATTTCAGCAGCTTCTAAATCTCCATTTTGTAATAAAAATCTCCAAAGAGCAGAGCAGAAATCTGCATACGATGTAATACCTGAAGACAATTAAATTCACATGTCTATGTGCTTTTTTTGAAGCTGCTTCATTGAAAGCAGTGGAAGTTATGCCTGATCAAGGTCTTCTTGCACAAATGAACAACTGCAAATGTGTTAGGAAAGACTGATATCTGGAACAGTGAATCACAAGTGGTTTGTCTCCCTTAGAAGAATTAAAAAAAACAACCAATCAAAATTTCTTGAGACTGCTTGTTAATTTTCATCCAAAGATTTTTTTACTTTCATCCTAACTGGAAAACAGATTTATTGCACAGAACATTAACTTAAGAATAAACTTGGTGTTAATTTCAGAATTAAGCAATTCAAATAGCACCAATTTAAGACACAGAAATGAAAAAAAAAAAAAACCCACCATCAAACCAAACAACTGTATTGAGCTTACACTCCAGATGGGGCAGAATATTTTATATTGCATTTTCTAGCACATCTGTCTATTTCAAATATAATAATACAATCATAACTATCTGAGTCCTTCAGAAATGTAAGACACATTTGCTCTTCACAGATTAAGTGTTAGTTCCAATAAAGAAAAATAGGTCTCTAATTAAAGTTTTAAGTGGGTTTTACATGCCTGAATGTTTCTGATGTAGATGCCAGAGATGACATTTCAGACCAGCTAATATCAGGAATATTTTCCAAAGGTGGAAAGCCATGTGGGATGCATCTCTGCATCTGATAGACCAAAACATAGCAACAGAATGAGACAGTTTACATAGCAGAGGTACATATGTCAAGACATGTCTTCTACTGAAGATGTTCTCGTGTTGAACCGCATCACAATGAAGGATACAAGGCTCTTGTAAATGATTGCTCCTGTGAAACTCTTTTGTGTCTCATGGTCAAGCACATATTTTTTCCCAGCTAATTTGTTGATTATTACTTCAGCAAGAATACTCCCCGAGACCCAGACAGCTAAACCCTAGAGAATAACAGTAATGTACTAAACTGGTTTCTTCTCCATTCCTTTGGCTGTTAGTATCCTAATTCCTGAAGCAGTATAAAGGAAAAAGTTATCCAATAAAAAGGTATAGAGACTTTTGACTTAGCATTGGCTCAGCCCAAAACCACAAAACTGCTTAGATAATTAACTCCCATTGATTTTAATATGTATGGTACTTTTACTATTTAAGCTTAGCTCCCTTTTGCTAGATGTAGCAGTTGGGGGAAAACATGCAGTCCCTGACTGTGGCTGTGGCTGACTGGCTGTGGCTGACTGTGCAGGCCTGTGTGATGGTTTGAGGGCCTTACTCCAAAAAAAATTTAGCTGTTTGGATACATAAATCTATGACCAGGACTGCTATACCATCACCTACATAACCACAAAGGGTATGATTTAGCAAGAAGCTGCTGCCATTGAACTGTATATGCAAAAGAACAAATTCAGCACCACAAATTTTCTTCACAGTGGCTGGTATGGGGTTGTCTTTTGGATTTGTGCTGAACACAGTGTTGATAATATAGAGATAGATGTTTTTGTTATTGCTAAGCAGTGTTTACACAGAGCCAAGGCCTTTTCTGCATTTCATACTGCCCTGCTGGCAAGGAAGTTGCGGGTGCATGGGAGATTGGGAGGCAACACAGCCAGGACAGGGTACAAAATTGACCAAAGGGATATTCCGTATCAAATGAGATCATGCTCAGTATATAAGTTTAAGGGGAAGAAGGGGGAAGGGAGATTAGAGGAAAGGCATTTGGAATGGTGGTGTTTGTCTTCCCAAGTAACCAATAAGAATGATTGGGCCCTGTGCTCCTGGAGGTGTCTGAGCACCTGCCTGCCCAAGGGAAACAGTCAATTAATTCCTTGTTTTGCTTTGCTTGCATGCAGGACTTTTTCTTTCCCTATTAAACTGTCTTTATCTCAACCCATGATTTTTCTAGACTTTCCCTTCTGATTCTCTCCCCAATACTTCTGGCAGGGCAGTGACCGAGGGGCTGTATGGTGCTTGACTGCTGTCTGGGGTTAAACCATGACACTAGGTTTGTGAGAAATTTTGGAGAATGGTAAACTCAGCCAGTGTCATCCTGTATTCAACACTGGTGAGGCCATGCCTGGAGTTCTATGTTTACTTTTGGGCCCCTCACTACTAGAAGTCTTTGAGGTGCTGCAGCTGTCCAGAGAAGGGCAATAATACTGGTGAAGGGTTTGGAGCACAAGTCTTATGAGAAGCATGTTAGGGAGCTGGGGCTGTTCAGCTTGGAAAAATGAGACTTAGGAGGGACCTTATCAATCTCTACAACTACCTGAAAGGAAGTTGCAGCTAAGTGGTGGTTGGCCTTTTCTCCCAGGTAACAAGTGACAGGATGAGAGGAAATATACTCAGGTTGTGCCAGGGAAGATTTAGGCTGGATAATAACAAAAATTTCTCCATGGACAGCGTTGTCAAGCACTGGCACAGGAATTACAATCCCTGGATATTTTTAAAAGATATGTAGATGTGGGACATGGCTTAGTGCTAGGCTGATGGTTAGACTTGAAGACCTCACAGGTCTTTTCGAATGTAAAAGACTCTACGATTCTAGTAAGAGTTGAATTTCTGAAAACCTGAAATCAGACACATCTGCCGCTTTAACTAAAGCATTACTCCGTGATGCACATCCTTCTTCTGAGGCTTTAGACTGTAGGGAATAGGAGTTACCTATACTTGATGGACCAGTATAAGCCTGCCAGAGAAAACACACTACATTTGCTTATTTTTTTTTAACTCTTTCACATCTTCTAACACTCCTTAGATATATAGTGATGCTCTCTAACATTCTTTCTACATTAAAACCTCAGCTGGCTGTTCACACAGCAAAGGGATCTCTGTGTAACCTATTCCATTTAGTGATATTCATTGAAATAGGAGCAGAGACATTAACTTCCAATGTTTTATCATATGGCCCTCTGGAGAGAAACCATTGTAGCTACATGTATGCAAAGTTTACTTGTCAGCCCTAACAGTGAATGTCAAGCTGTCTCACCAGTTACCAGTGAATATAGCTGGAAAACTTGTTCATCCAGGGGAGACTGGGGACAGCAAGGAGCAAAGCAGGGAGAAATGGAATTTTGTTTCTGCACTAAATGCTTATTACTGATATTAAGAAGTTTTAGTTTTACCTAAATCAACAATATGAAATGCCATAGGGGGTACCATCAAGTTAGTGTAATGCTCTTCAAACCCGCTTGTAATCTTTGACTGCTAACATACTTTCAGTAGATGTACAAAGTATTCCATAAGTATCTCAACTAAAATCAAGAGTGGCAAAGCAGGCCTCACTATTTAAATCAACAATTCATGTTCCCCAGTGTGGGTACATGAAATTTACAGACACAGACAAGCTTAAGTTTTAGCACTTGACTCATGCTGCTCATCTTCTTAAAATTAGGCATGTATGGAGGTGTTTTCAGGATTGGGGATACATCATCAAGTGATTAGAAAACAGTCCCCTCTGGGTCTCAATTAAACATGGCTCCAGTAGCACAAATCAATGCACCGGGATGGTGGTTTGAAGCTGAGATCATGTCTACAGCATAAGGCATGGCTGACATCAGCATGCTAATCTGGGGTGTGAGCACTCTGTGCTTGCTGAATCCCCTAGTTTACCTGCAGTTATAACAGCACAACTGTTCTCTTGCCAGTATAACATATTTCTGCTGGGAGGGAGAGGGGGAAGAGAGAGAGAGAGAGAGAGGGGAGTGAGTACACCAAGGCTTGATGTGGTTATGATGTGGATAGCAATCACAGATGTGGAACTACTATCATGACACATCCAGGGGGATGCACTGCTCTGGATGGTTTTGATAAAGGATAGATATAAACACAGAAGCTCTTCAGCATTCCCTGTGATAAGCCTTACCAGTAAAATTGAGGCTGGTATAGGCTGCAGATGACAAACATTTTTTTTTTTCTAGAACAGTGTATATTTATAAGCTGCGTTCTAGTTTAGGCATGGCTATAGTTAATTCATGTTTATAAAGCACTGAAATTGAAAGGTGTTATGCAAATGCAAGCTATTCCTCAGATGCAAAGCCTTTTTATTTTTCAGAAATGGTGCTTTCTTTCTTTGTCAGTGATGTTTTTGCTTATGTTGTAAATGATTGGTTGCCTGTGTTTGCTGTTGTAACATGTATTGTTATTACCACTTTGTCTGTCCTTATTGGGATGTCTGCTTCCCAATCTCTAAGGAATTTCTTAAATACTATGCATGCAAACTTCAGTTCACAGACGTGCAAATTACATAGATGCTTTCCATCCCTCATAGGTAAAAAAGCTGGAAGTTAGAGAAGTGGTGTATACTTGGTATGTGTTTGCTGGCACAACACTGAAACCACAATTCTTTGAATCCATATTTTGTTACTGAGTATCACTCTTAAATCAATCAGAATGTAAAAATTACTCTTAAATGATCATAAATAATCAAGTAAAAAAACCCATATACTAAGAAGAAATTTAAAACTGGTGGTTTTGACCTTCTTAATAAAATTTGATGAAGAAAGAAAAATAACTAACAAACTGGAAAAGGGAAACCCTTTTAAGTAATTTTTAGTTTTTTCTAATGTTGCAGTAGAAGAAATGTGGAAGACTTTCCATGACCCTTGAGGCTCCTTTCTAGTAAAAAAAAATAAAATAAAACAAAATAAAGGCTACTAGTTGTTTGAAAACCTTTCAAGGACATCTGGAGAAGCTCTAGAAACTAGTCAAGATGAAGCTCTCATTATAATCTCAGTGATTTACAGTAATAATAACATATCGTCTCTTTACTGTACGTGGAGGAAATATGCACTGAGGAAATATTCCTCAGTATGTTTAATTCAGAACCTCTTCATGGCTGTGTGATTTTAAATAATTAGTTACAGTTAAATTCTCTCTTAGGTACAAGGAAAAGGCACAATTACTTAAGAAATTTGTGAGGGTAGCAGGAAAGATGATTTCAAAAGTTTCACAGTGTGGAGTCCAATTCCTATTTAAATGGCATAATTGAACCAGTATAATAGTGCATACTGCATGTCTTCTGTTACTATGTTCCACAGAACACTGAAGAATAATTGCAGACAAAAACTGAATATCATGGGAAAAAGAGAGTCAACCCTCTGAATTCAGATCAATTTAATTTTGCTCTTTTAGAAATTGTGGATAATCATTGTTATCTGATCAGTCCAACAATAACAGTACTAAAACCATGATTTTGCACCTTTTAACTACTTCATCTGTTTAGCAAAAAAATTTAAAGCATGATCAGTCTGATGAGCAGTGAATTACATGAATATGCAATAGTCAACAAAGTTATATCAGGCTTTTCACCCATGTCTCCTGTATATATTATACTGTAGAACTTAAATTAAAATATTCATAGCTCACTGGAGAGAAATGAAAAATTGATTAACTTAGGTATTTGGGGAAAATGTGTAATCAGAGAGATGAGAAAGATTCAGTCTGGCCTGAGAATGAAGAGTTGAGAGGTGAAAGTAAAGAGGAGGTGCTCAAAGCATAACTCCCATGACACACTGTGGTGGCACTTCTAACTGCACTGTTTGCTTTCTCATATAGAAGGGTTCCAGTAAAAGGAAAAAAAAAAAAAAAGTTTGCATTTTCAGTTGCTTTAACTGTTGATGTGTAGATGTATACAGGATATGCTTGCTTTATAGTAAAGAAAATATAAAATCTGTTTTTTCATGAGAAGGGTTAGGGAATCTCAAAGTTCTGGGAATGTAATGGCTGTGCTATAATGGAAAAAGATGAATTCAAAAGAAGAAATGATACTTCCAATTAATTCTGTTGAGGTGAAATTTTAAATTTTCTGTAATTTGAGAATCATGATCCCCTGGGGTACTGAGAAATTGTTGGTGTTGGAAACCTCAAAGCATTCAGAAAACATGCTCTGCCACGTGTGTAGACCTCATGTAGAGACTATACAGAATGCCACTTCTACAGTTTCAGACTCCAGAACTTTAAAACACAAAGGGTGAGCTCATTAGATGTCCAAGAAGTTTCTGCTAATTTGTAGCTCCTTACAAAAGGTGAGAGATTTCTTTTTTGCATATTGAGAAACACCTTTTGATTCAGATAATGATGTAGTTGCATATGTTTAGAGGATTTTTTTTCTATAGTAGTAAATTCTTTAATATTACTCAGTCGACTTCTCAAGGTTTCCTTAAAGCACACAACCTCACGAACCTAAAAAATTGAGATATAGAATAGCTAGAGGAGATTGTGTTTGAAGTAAGAAGCATGCTTAATGTTTTACTTCAAAATGATGGTCTGTTAAGCACCACCTCCCTTTTACTTTTGAATTCTTTTCTGATGTTATTTGCAGCATAGGTTGTCTCTGGGACTTTCCACAGTTGAATACAGCATCAATTTTTTAGCATTACTGTCCTGATCAAACAAAATAAAAACCCTAGACCCTAAAATAAAATTAAAATAAAATAAAAACCGTATTTTTAAGCTTATAGAAAGATATGCTGAGAACTCACAATGACTATGAAATTCACCTGCACTGTCTGATTATGCTAATGATTTAAGTGCGCTTTGAATACCCTTCTCTGTCTGTCCTTTACTTGAGTTTGTCCTTTGACCAGACATGATAGAAATTAGTCATCAGTTTGCCAGCGTAGTAGGCTAAACTGCTGGTAGTCAAAATGTTGTAGGGGCAAAGCAGCTTCATCACTGCAACTAAATTCAAATTTGAGATTGTGAGTGAGCCTGTTACTCAATGTGCTGTATGAATTTTTTTTCTTGCTGACCATGTCCAGAATGATTTGCCTTCAGGTTTTCATACTGCTGTAACTACTCCTAGGTTTGGCTAAAAAACATAAAAATTCTTAGCATTAATATATTTAATGACAAGACGGAACATCTTAGGCTAACATTGTTATATTTAATTACAAGATTCAACACCTTGGACTGTCTTCCATTCATTCCCACAGTATTTATTTCTCTTCCAAAGACATAAGACTGCTAACTGAAACACTGAGTGTTCCTTATTACATTCTCTGGTTCCTTCTACTACAGGATAATACTCTCCTTCTGTTTGGTGATTACAGCTTTTATATTTGGTGTTATCCATATGTTTTGGTAGTTTTATGACAAAATAAACAGAGGTTCATGTATCTGTTCTTCCATGAATCTGCCATTTGACTGATTGTTTCATTATCTTCAGATGCCTCACAGTTGTGAATTGAGCTGATTTACAGGTCTAGATAGCCTCTCTAAATCACATGTTGAGGCAAGTAAAGATAAACTGAGTTTTCCAAACCAACTGACACTAATGAATAATTATAAATATTTTCTTTAACTAGGAATATTTAAAGAGAGAGACAGATCTGCAAAAAGGTTGTGTTTTATCTTTTTTCTCATTAAGAGAAATATGATAGGAAGATGAAGTCCTTCATATCACTTGAGGAAGTCAAGGTGATTTAAGGAATTAATTTTTGGAAGGGTTAAAATTCCTATTATGCAATGCTTTTTCAAGTAGTACAAGGTACAGATGTAAGAAAGAGATAGAAAAAGTGAGTAAAGGAGCATCTGAGAAACAGAAGACAGTTGAGTTCTACTGAGAAAAAAATATAACTGTCCAGGCTCAGTTGTGCCTGATTCAGCAACATGGTCAGACAGCAAAGATTTTCAACACTGAAGTTTCTTCATTGTCAGATTCCAAGAAAGAAAAACAGTGAAATAGAGCAATGAAAAATGACAATGGCAAAAAAAAAAAAAAAAAAA
>VYZS01105044.1:9504-22793 GCA_013400695.1 Neodrepanis coruscans
ACCAAAGCAGCTTACATAAACAAAATAAGGTATTTAGGCAGAAAGATATAGAACACTGAGAGTATTGCAACCATAAATTCATTTATTGCTTTCTTATTTTCCCTAACCCTTATGAGCTTGTAGTGACAAAAGTTCCTAACTGCAACCCAGGCATGGCTAGCAGAGACAGACTAACAGCTGATGTTGGGCTTCACTGCATCCTTCCATTAGACACAGCAGCTTACTCATATGTCCCCAAAGGTCATAGGAGCACAGTAGAAAAACACATGAATGTCCATGCTGAGTTTGATCAAAGGCCCACCTAGCCCAGAGTTCTGTCTGTGATGGTGCCATGAGCAGATATGTAGAGATTAATATAGCATCATGACAATACTGTAGCTATTCTTCCCACAATATGCTTTTGGCCTCCAAAGTGTTAAGGCTGAAGGACTCTGCTTAGTCAAAGATTCTATATCTTTGTATTTTACAGACTTTGATAGATTATTTTTTTCCCTGTGAATTTGTGTAGTCACCTTTGAACCTATGGAAGCTTTTAGCATCTGTGGCATTTGCAGCAAGGCTTAACTACGCATCTCACACTGTATTCCTTGGTGTCTTTTGAGACAGGCTTCCAAGAGTTTTTGTTTGACACAAGGAGGGGACAGTGGAGAGTTTCTCACATATTTCTTCTCCATGCCACCATTAATATACAGATCTCTAGTGTCATCAATGAGTTGTTTTTTTTCCAGTCTTTCATCATGATTTTTATAAAAGCTGCTTCAATCTTGGTCATCCTTGACCTTTCCTGAATGTTCTCCAGTTTTAATGCAGCCATTTCAAGGTGTGGAGACCAGAACAACTCAGAAGATAACGTGTTTAACTATGACAGTTATGAATGTTATCTACCCTTATCTCCTAGTCACGGAGTGACAAGTGCTAATAACAAAATTTATGCAAATGAGCAGTTGCTCCTTGTGTCTCAAGCATCAGTATTTGAATTTTCAGATCTTTTGTTAAATAATAGAAGACTCATTACTATCTGCACTCTGCCAGCATTTGTAAAGTTGCCTTATCACGAGCCTCTCCAATGTCTTTACTCATATACCTGTGATATCCAGCATGTGTAACCACACACCACAATCTTCTTTAACTCCCTCCTTACAGGTTCAGTGTTTCTACCAATGTCTGCTTTCTCACCATTGTCACCTTTGACTGTAATGCAAAACTTGCTTATTACATTTACCACCTTGTTCTCCACTTCTGTACTGTTTCCTTTGCCAGTTTATCCACTTCTTTTTTGTACCCAGTTAAGACCTGACAGTGAGTAAGAGGAAACTGGAGTCAATATCTGTCCATAGCTGTACAACCTCTGATGCCAGTTATCCTACCAGTGTGAGGGACATAATAAAATTATGATAGAAATGAGCTTGGGAGAGATCTCAAGAAGTCTTAGTTTACACCCTTGTCTTAGAATAGGAAAAATTGTTTATAAACCATTCCTATCAGTTGCTTAGCACTTTATTATTAAATAATTACAGAATGCAGCTAATCTAACTCTTGTTCTATCCCATAATCCAAAGTAATAGGGATACAGCATGTAGGAAATAGTTTGAAACATTGTGATCAGGAAAGAATTTTTGCTGTATTATATTTAGGTGCCAGAATTAGTCTCTAGCACAGCTACTATGTTTGTGTCATAGACTGATCTGAGATGCACAGTTCTCTCTTTCTGGGGAATCATAAATAAATCAACCAGAAATAATTGACGATGGCTGTCCGTTCAAAACCCAATCAATGCAAGCCTGAAAGTCTTTGTGACACTTTCTAAAAATGTCAGTTCCATTGCAGCCAGAGAATCAATGTGTTTATTTTAAGAGACTTTTAAGAATAAAAAAGGGATTTTCATTTAAGGCAAAACTGTATACAATGGTAGGGCAAATCAGCACATTTAGGCTCAATATAAAGGTAATTAATTTATCTTTGTAGGAGGAAAATAAAATTAGTATGCTTTTTCTTATGAAGATAATTGTTTTTCTAGACTGTTTTTTTTACCGTGTCCTAAATATAAAAAAGCAGCCTTTAAAAGGATTAAGATCAAATATTGGTTTTTGCTGGGGAACAGAATGAACAGTTAATTCCCCTCTGGTATGGCTTTTTAAGTGTAGTCTAAAGGGGTGTTCTGATAACAGCATCTGTCCTTATTACATTAAAAATATGGAATCATTAATTGCACAGTACTTGTCAGTCATTAGTGGTCAGTCAAGTAGTGTAACCATTTGTTCCTGTACCAAAAATACAGTTTTAATCTGAAATTGTACTTCTATAGAAGTGGTCTCCTGAAGTATACAAATTACAAAGTCAATCCTAATGGCTAAAAGTGACAGTGACTTGTTAAAACTCAGAGCTCCCTTAGCTTTCCGTTTTTTAAAATATTGGTGAAAAACACCAGAGACAAGTGCTCTTAAGTCAGGCAGGAGTTAAAAAAAATGTTTTTTCTCACTCTCACAAAATAAGATAAATATTTAATTCTCTGACAAATGAAAATGCTGAGTGGTTTTGAATAATTGGTGGTCTCCCAAAACGGTCGCTTTCATTTTCATGTGGTGCAGCACTTACAAATCTACTGAGGTACCAGCTTTTGTGCATCGTAATCACATTATGTTCTATTCTGCTCGTTCAGACATAGCTGGAAAAGTGTCTCAGGTGTTGATAGAGGCACATCAACAATGCATTTTCTTCACATTTGGCTGGTAGGAAGATTCTGATTACTGGGGAGGAACAGTCTTACCATCGCAGTGAATTTTAGCAATTTCAAGAAGAGAATATAAGCACTGAAACCCTTATTCCAGGACAAAGGCTACCCTATTTTCTTTTGTCCCAGGAGCAGTTCCTGAAGGTCACGAGTCAGGGTGTAAAACCACTGATTCTCTGGTCCTGGGTACTGATCTTATCCCAGCTCAGGTGAATCAATGGTTTCACATGCTGGCCTTTACTTTAAGAGGCCCTGGATGTAATTCCATTTGAGAGAGATCTCCAGCCTATGGGAAGATTGAAGATTTATGTGTCACAGTACAAATGAAACTTTGAACAGTCTGGGCAGAAAAAGCAGAGTCCCTTTACCACAATCAAGAATGCTCTTTAATTTTCTTTCGTATTTAATTTTGCTCTATATATATTGATCTTTACGTGCTAAACATGTAGAAGATAACTTTTAAGCCATGAGAACAGAGTTTAGATGGTATAAATCAGTGTAAGGCCTGGAGCAGTTTTAGCCTTCCAGATGCCATTAGCCTTGGTTAAGATTAACATGCATAAAACCTTGTGTTGTGAGTTTGCATGTTGTATCAGCTGAGATGCTGTTACATTTTTCCAAGTCCCACTGATGGTTATTAAAATGCACTATGTGCTGTCCAGTGGCCTGAGGTACCATGGTTTTTTTGTCAGTTTGTCATTTTCAACACTTGCAATGTTTTCCATCTCCTCTTTTGAGCTTCTCTGATGGGAAGTAAAGCTCTTGCACTCCTTCCTCCAAAATTCCAGACTGTGCAAAAGGGGAATTGAGCAGTTTAATCCTTCATCTGAAACTAAATGAACTAGGTTATTCATGTTGGATATTATTATTAACCCAAATGCATATAAGACAGTTGGAAAGTTAGCTCTCACCTGTAATTCAGGTGACAGTCATCACTGCAGACTCATTTCAACTAACATTTTCTTCCTCCAGTGTATGTAATAGGCTCACTAGCCACTTGTCACTGAAAAGGTCACTCTAATAAGCATTAGCACTAGTTGGTAATTTTGTCTGAGGGGCAAAGAAATAAGCAAGGGTTAGTTTCAGCTGCTGCTTCCCTGTCCAAAAGGAAACTTGGTCAAAATACAAGCATATTGTCAGGGTGCTGTGGGGAAGCTGGTGATGCCATGGGTCACCCCGTGGCTTTGTCAAGCTCCTGTCTGTTTCTCTTTGCAGTACGACTTTGTGGAGCTCCTGGATGGCAGCCGACTGATTGCTAGGGAACAACGTAACCTGCTGGAGTCGGAGCGAGCAGGGCGTCAGGCGAGGTCTGTCAGTCTCCACGAGGCAGGTTTTATCCAGTATTTGGATTCTGGCATCTGGCACCTGGCCTTTTATAATGATGGGAAAAATGCAGAGCAGGTGTCTTTTAATACCATAATTATAGGTAAGCATAATCTTTAAAGCTCTTGCCAAATACTAGCTACTGGTCAGGTTTTTTTAGGAATTCATAGAAAGGTTTTCGTAGGTAAATGACCTGAATTTTTTTCACAAGTTTTCCATTCGTAGTGTTTCCTTTGCTACACAGAATAAAACGCAGAGTATATATTTTAATTTCTTTTTCTAAAGCATGAGGGGTGTGCCTTCTAGTAAAACAGTGCTTGAAACAAGGACACCATTTTGAAGTATCGTTAAATGACACAAGGCACACATTATAGGCATACAGTTTTACCATTATAATTCTAGCCTTTTTGTTGGAATATAATGTCCTAAGATAGTGGAGGCATCAGCAATAGAAAATCAGAGTTATTCATGTTCTTCAAACAAACCAAATATAAATGCTTCTTGGAGCAAGAGCATGCTGTCAGGTAATTGTTGTTCAAATGATAGGTACTTAATGCAGTGGCCATCTGAATTACACTTTTCTTTTTTCCTTTAGAGTCTGTGGTGGAATGCCCCCGAAATTGCCATGGCAATGGTGAATGTGTTTCTGGATCCTGCCATTGTTTTCCTGGGTTTCTGGGCCCAGATTGTTCAAGAGGTAAATCAACCCAATACTTTTCTTAAGTCAGTTTAGTGAGCATGAAGACAAATACACTAGAAAAGCAGCTTACTAGATGCTCTTTATAAAGCTGTGGTGAAGATCTTGGGTTTAATTTTTCTGCCATGTTTTGTTTCACAGCAGCCTGCCCAGTGCTGTGCAGTGGCAATGGGCAGTACTCCAAAGGACGCTGCCTGTGCTACAGCGGCTGGAAGGGCACCGAGTGTGATGTGCCTACCAGTCAGTGCATTGATCCTCAGTGTGGAGGCCGGGGCATTTGCATCATGGGCTCTTGTGCCTGCAACTCTGGGTACAAAGGAGAAAACTGTGAAGAAGGTAAATGAGTAAATATTTACTCCACCATCTGCTGGTTTTGGTCAAGTTTGCAGTAGCACATCCAAATTTTCTAGACCTGGATCTTATACACTAACCAAGTTCCTTCAAAACTCGTTTTTGAATACTACGAATCAAGTTTGGGAATCCCTAGTATCACTGAATTTATTTATTCTCAAGTAAGCAGTCGGAAAATTCTTAATAACATGCATTATTTTTGCTAGCCAGCTGTTTCTTTTTTTCTGACTGAGGCAGCTGAGAAGTACACAAAACAGAGATGTAGGAATACTTAATGAATTTTCAGTATAGAGTAAATCGTTAATGTATTGCATTTGTTAGTGATCTTTTCCACTCTCCACATTGTGGAAAATGCTGATTCAAATGCACCAGAGTGAAAAATGATGCATCATTTTTGTATTCCAGAGATGTGCATAATAATATTGGATCTGGTGTGCTGCAAAATGTGGTTCATTTTCCATTTATTTTTTAGGGAGTAAAAAGTGCCATTTTCTTCCTCAATCAAATTGATTTTATTGATCTCCACATACAAAGTAATGCAATTAAGTCTCTGGAATTAAATTTTCAGACCATTGACTCTACAAGTGTAACATTTTATTGAGTCAAATTGCTAAATTAAATCTCGTCATCCAAGGCACATTAAAGTGAATTAAGACAGATAGACAGGATGCAACTCATTCATTTCTGATACAAGTTCAGGGTCCTGTATAGCTGTCAAAACTGGGTAGTGGTGGATCAGGTCAGTTGATACCAAGTGCTGTAGGGAATTCCAAAACCTGTTACACTGTGATAAGCCACAATCAAGATCAGTTGCCCGAGACCCAAAGCCAATCTTGTTGTAATTCAGAAAAATTAGCAAACCTTGAAAGATTCTCCATTAACTCAGTGGTATTGTGTAATTGTCTGATGTCAGTTACATGCACACACAAATTTCACAGTATCAGAAAGTGATGTGGAAACAAGGTGTCTTTACAAGGAAAACTGCAGCTATGCAAGTAGTGATGACAAAGAGTGATTTATATACCTTGTAGCCAGAAAAGGGAGGCTGGCACCAAGCCACTGTGGTCCACTTTGTCATTTCCTCACTCACTGTGTTGAAAGCAAAGTGAACTTTTTAGCTTCAAACTACTAATGTTTACTTTTAAGATGAGTACAATGCTGCCTATTTCCTAAGATCTTAAAATGTGAATTAAGCCCAGAAGTTTGATTACTGTTGTTAGGAATGATAGGTTTAAGATGACCCTTCTCATCTCCCTGCAGCAGATTGCTTGGACCCATCTTGCTCCAGCCATGGCGTGTGCATTCATGGCGAGTGCCACTGCAATCCAGGATGGGGTGGCAACAACTGTGAAATCCTGAAGACAATGTGCTCTGACCAGTGCTCTGGTCATGGCACCTACCTTCAAGAGAGTGGTACCTGCACTTGTGACCCCAACTGGACAGGTCCAGACTGCTCCAATGGTAAGAGTTAAAAGCATTGGCATTCTGTTAAATGTTGATGTCTCAAACAGCAACTTTTTTTGACGTTATTGTGTTAAGACCTGACCTGCTGAGCTGATTGATGTCTTTGAGTTGACTTCAGCATGACCTGTGAATTGATTCAAAGGTTGAAAATAATTGATGAGTTTGAAGGATTTGAAAATTAATGCATTTGTTTCTATCTTTTAGCTACCTTCACCTGATAACTTCAGGTACTTCATATGCAAGTTCTGAATGTTCTTTGCATGATATGTGGATCTTACCTAATACATCTATTTAGATGTATTGAAACTTAAAACTAAAGTAGTAAAACCAGAGGCAGTTACGTTTTTAAAATATCTCCAGATAATTGGAAGTGTTTTTTGGGGTTTTTTTGGAAAAACAGACAGTGTTCAAGTTTGAATGCTAGAATGAATCTTAAACAGCTTTCAAGGCAGGGTGCAGGCTGCCAGGGTGGAAGGAGTTGGTAGGAGTGAAGAAGCAGAGGGATTTCTTGAAATATGAAATGGAGCTTATTAAAACCATAGTCTGAGCTTAGAAACAAAAGGAGAAAACTAGAAGTTCTAGCACAGAGAGCAGAATCTAAATATTTATAAAGTGTGACAGGAACCTTTTGACAAATATGGGGGTTTAGGATCTTGTTTGGTAGCCACATATCCAAAAAGAAATTATGTCTAACTGTGAGACATATATTTGTCTAAACCAATTCACCTAAGAACTCAGACATTTTGCTAATGAAAACTGAACACATGGGCTAGCTGGGTTTATGCCAGCTTATGAATAAATATAACTCTTTCATGAGGAACCATCTTTTTAAAACAAATGTACTTCCTGACCACGATCTGTAATACTACATAATGATTTATGCATACAAGAATGATAGGACAGAGTTCCAAACATTCAAGAAAAAGTGACAAAGAGAAGAAACTGTCTTCTGTGAAATTTGTTTAGAAGAAAAAAAATCATTCTCTGAGAATTTTTAGCACTAAAAATGGCTATTTATGAGAGACCCATTCTAGTTCTCAGGTGAAGATATGGATCCCCTCTTTATCAACACAGTGTCCTCTACACCTTTTTTTGATGACCAGTTGTGCTCCATATTTTCCTTATGTTTCAAGGAGTGATTTGTCATTAAAATAACATAAAATGTTTCTAATCTCAAATATTTCAAGTGTGTCAGACTCACAAAAGAGCTTTGTAAAAACGTTCACAGATTATTTGCTGAAGCTGTGCAAAATGACCTTCAGAGTAGTACACTAAAAGAGTAAATCTTGCCCATAAACACGTTACTAAGTTGTTAGATGAAGAAAAGAATGAGTTATTTCCATCAGAGGGTTTTATAGGTTTGAAATCAGCAGAGCTTTCCTCTATCTTCATCAGCAGTTTGTCCGTTAATTAGCCCTTCAATTCCACTCCAATTAAATTAGCTCTAATTAATAAATTCATTACAAAGATTGACGCACCTTGCTCAAAGCTAGTGTGCTAAAAGCTGATAAACACCTTCATCCTAATGAAAAATTGATTAGATTGAAGAGAAATAAACCTTTCTTTCTTGCAGCTGCATTTACGTTTTGTGACTCCTGAAGTTAACCAAACAATCTTCCGTCTCTTAATCAAAAAATTAATTCAAAGTAGATATAAAATGCTATATGGGGGGAGGGGGGAAATGGAGGGGGAAATTACAGCTGTCTTTCTCCATAAAGGTTTTGGGCTGTTTCTTACAGGAAATGTCACAGCTCCTTGTTCCACAGCACTTTTGGGACAGCCAGGAAGAAAAACACTGTTGATCAGGAAACTGGAAACCTTTTTTTCACTTAATGTAATTTTCTTTTGCTGTTAAAAATAATTTTGATCTTTTATTCCTCAACTATTTGATGGCTTTTACAAGAAAACAAAAACCAAATCGAGCACCTCTATGAACCAGTATGTTGCCTACAGCCAGCTGTATGCCGAGGAACTAAAAGAAGTCTCTTAGGCTGTATTGTATCTCCTCTTGTTTTTCTGTTGTCTGCTTAGCAGAAGTAAAGTTTGCAAGAGTCTGACTAAATGAACCAAAACTGTAAATGCAAAATCTGCCTGTCTAAATTATCGTCTTTTGTTAGCTGAGACTTAATACGTATTGTTAGGCCTTTGACTACCTTTGGCTGTTAACGTATTTTTCAATTATTTTATCAAATACAAGATCCTGTTACTATATGTAAATGGCAAGTTAAATTGCTGTATGTTGAAATATTTTTTTAACAAACTGTTATTTAAACCAGACTGTTCATAGCTGATACAAATTTACTGGAAGTAGAAAAGAAACATCTTTTATATTTAACAGATGTGTCAGTGTGTCAGCATAGTAATAATTTGTCTCACTAAGGCTAATTCTTTATAATGAAAAATGTGAGAAATAGCACATTTTATCTTTGAAAGAAAACAGGGAGAAGGGTATGGAGGGAAACCTTGTTAAAATGAACTTTGTTGTATTAGATTTTCACTCACAACACATGATGATCTAAGACTATTACATTTAGTCACGATGAGTACAGTGTAAGTTCAGGTAGGTATAAGTGCCCTATAATATAAGCTAAAAAGGGTTACTCTTAAGACATATGTGATCACAAAAAGCATGATTGAAAATTACTCAGAGATAGCGAAAGAGCTGTGGATGCTTAAGCATCACTAAAGTGTGCTGGCTAACTAAGTGAACATTAGCAAAGAGAAAACTTTACTTTCTATTCTGTTGAGTCTCACATGAAAATGTCTTTCACAGTAAATTCCTTTAATTGTACTTTCAAAGATTTTGCCTTTCTTATTCTTCACACGTTGAATTAAAATGTAGCACTGCTAATTAATATATGCTCTCTCTCTCCCCTGTGCTCTCTGCCTCCTTTTCTCCACCTCTCTCCTCTCAAATGCAGAAATCTGTTCAGCGGAATGTGGCACACACGGTGTGTGCATGGGTGGCACATGTCGCTGTGAGGAAGGCTGGACAGGTGCAGCCTGCAACCAGAGAGCCTGCCATCCTCGCTGTGCAGAACATGGCACCTGTAAAGATGGGAAGTGTGAATGTAGCCAGGGATGGAACGGAGAGCACTGTACCATTGGTAGGCTGACTATGCTTTACCCTGTCTTTGTTGCCAAATTTGAACAGCCAGCACTGCTGGCCACGTCTGAATAAGAAGTATATTACTTTGAAGAATGTTTCTTCAAACAGAATATTTGCACATGTCAATGTGTGGAAAGAAGATGATATTTTAGGAAAGGAAATAGTTACATAATGGCTCTTGAGTTCTTTATACCTAGTTTGTTTTGAGAAGAAGGTGGAAGAATTTCCTTTTCAATCTTTTCCCTTTAAATGCCTTTTGCTGAGGGGGAAGTTAGTTTTATTTTGAAATGTAAATATATTATTTGCTTTGTGCTTTTGTATTTTTATGTGATAGCTTTATGTCATTTGGAAATGAAGCTTCCTATTGTTTTTCTTACCTTTTTTCTCTTTTGAGGAGAAGAAGGTCTAAAAAGTGCAAAAATGTTGCTGCCACCGTGTAATAAATGTGAACTAGCTGCCCAAAATTATCTTTTTGTCAACATAATGTTCGATTTTAGGATTCTCTCATTTCTACATGTTAATAATTAACAGCAGTCTAATACAGCTGATTGAGACGAAGCCATCCTTATTACAGCTTCTGTGTTTCTGTTACCAAGTTAGTTCTAGTACCTGGAAAACTTCAGAAGCTACTGTGCCTTTATTAATGGAACTTTCCTTACTCAGTTATTTGCAGTCTGTATGTCCCATATACAGCAGAGATCCCTCTCCAGTACTCAGGCTTTGACAGTGAACTAGCATAAGAAATTATGCATGTAAATAAGAGGACTAAGAAAAAGTGGAGCTGTAGTGCTAAGACATTCCTTTCCATACTAATTCCCCTTTGTCCAAAACACTGCTGATCTGTAACAGAGGAGGAAAGTCCTATACAAACATTTTTTGTCTTGTCATAACCACACAGGGAAAGTATTGCATGGCAACATGTAGGAAGCGTAGACAAAGGAACTGGCAATGGTCTACATGCAAGAGATGACTAGTTTGTACTTAAATGAGTGGGGAGCAGTGCACAAGCTCATCAAAGGCTGTGACAGCCTTTGATGTGACTATGTGACTCAGCCTTCAGTGTGACTCTGAAGTATTTGTATGAGGACATATCTCCCAAATATGTGAATCATCATGGCTAAGCACTTAAAGGTGGATTGAATAGACAACTAAAGAGGTAACTGCAGATCAGACAAAGGCAAACATAACGCTGAGTGATGAAATTACGGATAATCTGAATAGTCAAAAAAATTCCAGTAAATTAAAAAAAAAATCACATAATTTTATGTTTGGAGAGATGGAGGAGGTTAAAAGAAGTGATGTAGCTGAAGCAACATGGTAGGACAGTAAGTCTAACAGCAGTGCAGCTGATAGATGTGAATATAGCATGATTTGCTTTTAGCACAAGCTAAAAAGAAGCTGGAGAATTCTAACTTTCATGGATGTTTTGGAAGTACTCTTACTCTGAATGTGTTAGCACAGCTAAGGCATCACTGGGGCATGAGTATTTAGAAAATAGTAAAACCCAAGCTGAGTTCCCATATAGTTTACCATCCTGACTGAGGGTCGTGTGGTAGTGCTGTGCTTGGTGGTCACAAGAAGCACTGGTGGGAGCTTTGAGGGCAGGAAAAAAGAGAGCCTGTTAGAGCTGTATTAGCTGATACCCACATCACTGCACCAGGAAGATGAGGCATGCTTTTATTTTGTAGAAGGGAATCAGGTGTGAAAGTAGAAAGATTGACCCATGAATTATTTTTTACAGCAATCACAATTGATTTATTTTTTTTAATTACTATTATTATTTACTAATGTGATTGCTCAGACATATGAAGGATAGGAAATCAAAGTCCATCTGCAGAGTCCCGTAAGGAATTGATAGGGTTAACGTTTTTGAGAAGCTTCCAGAAAACATGCTGACAAAGGGAATAGAGAGGTGCAGAGAGAACTGCTTTCTGAACAATAAAAGAAAGTAAATATTTAGAAGCAGGATAAAGCCTTTCCCTTGACTGCTTTAACTTGCCAATGAGCAATTACTCAGCAGATCATTCTGCTGTTGGTCTCACTGACCTTGGCAGCATTTCAAGGGTTGTAGTTATATACGGATGAACTGCTCTTGAACAATTTTTCCAATATATTAAGCACAAGCAAGTTTTTCCTCAGCACTGGGCAAGCAGGTCTGTCTTCGCACCTGTTTATTCTTTAAATGGGTGTTTACTTTGTGATTGCTCCTGTAAAGATAGTTTGATTTGTTTGTATTGCCCTTACAGACTCCAAGACAAGTAAGGAGGTACAGGTTCTAGCCTGCTGTTACGTTTATTTTTTTAGAGCTGTTTTCTTCAGGAGCTAGGTCATTTTATTGCTCATTTCCAAGAGTGTTTCCACTTAGTGGAGTAAAAATTGCTGCCTCCTCAGTTTGGCAGATGAAGAGTCAAATCGCTTTTCTCTCACCTCCCCTACAGTAGGTTGTAGCTTTTTCTGAACAATAAATTTCAACACAAGGGACTTCAAGAATGTTTATCTATGCAAACCAGTTTATTATTGTCATCCCCCATTTGTAACCCAGGCATTTTATGCTACTTAAAACTCTCTACTTAGTAGCAGAATATTTATGTAACTGTGTAATGGGTATGAAAGACTCCCACTCACTCTCCCTTTATATGTCTAAAAATAAACAGTCGCACCCTTCTTATTGCTGAACATCATTAACCATTTAGCTGCAGTACTGTGAACTTTAAGAAGTGCTATTGTGTTTCTTTGTTGCAGGTTTTAGTTGGAAGTCATATGAAATGCAACAGCCAAAATTTACAGCTCTTTTGGGAAAGGCATATTCTAAAGATGTTGTAATTCTTAAGGGCAATTCACTTTGTTCACTTTTTGAGAAAGGAATAGACCTGCAGATCTCTATCTGGATGTACAAAATGGGGTTGATATATACACATTATTCACAAAGGCGGTATCTGGAATGCATACGGAATCATCTAAATCCATAACTCATTTGATCAAAGAGTTTATGGTATTTTTGTGAAGCATGAATGCTGTTTAAAATGGTAAAGAATGTTTTACAACTCAACTAATGATTTTTATGTATTTCTAAAGGCTGACTATTTGTCCAGTCTCATTTTTGGTTAACCCACTGTTTGTATTGTAAGTTGACATGTTAAACTGTAGAATGAGAGAAAAAACAAACCTATCTCCTTAATTAAGATAAAGTAGTCCATAGTTGTATTTCTCTCTAATATCATTTAACCCTAGATTGTTTCTTGGATTATGCTGATTTTTACGTATACTTCAAACTATTCAAATGAAATTTAGCCAAAGGAAATACTAATTGCTCTAAGCTCCCAGATGCCTTTTGTTGGTGGTGGTTTTTTATTGCAATACTTCAGGCTGTTGGGAAGCAAAATTGTATGTGATTGCAAAGGTTTGCTTTTTTTGGTTCAGGAAAAAATTTAGACCTCTCGCCTGGGTTAAACATCAGCGTTTCCCTAAAGCTGAGGAAGACTGGATTTGAGATGTGATACACATATGTATTTTATATACTTTCATTTGTGATAGCATAATAGACTAAATTAAGTGGGGAAGATTTTATTTGTTTGAAGCAATGTGTATAGTAAAGTGGTCAAGATTGTTTTGAC
>VYZS01105049.1:339-14031 GCA_013400695.1 Neodrepanis coruscans
GAAGCCAGAAACTGCTATGTATTCTTTTATTATTTCATGAGGGATTGATCTAGTAAGAATGCTAAAAATGCACCTAACATAAAAAAGAAAGAAACCTGATTTTTCCATTGCTCACTTTTAAAGATAAAGGGAACGGCCCACATTACAATACCTATGAAAAGGGCTACCCAGGCTAATGAAGAGGGAAGTCATCAGTTCAGTTTTTCCTCTTCCTGGAGATGTTCAAAACCACCCATCTTCAATTAATATATTTAAAGAAAACGTTGTAGTTAGGACAGAGAGATCTCTATGTGAGGCTGCACCTTGAGTCCTGCGTTCAGTTTTGGGCCACTCACTTCAAAAGGACTTTGAGGTGCTGGACTATGTCCAAAGAAGGGCAATGAAGTTGGTCTAGAAAGAAGGTCTGAAGAGTCTAGAAAACATGTCCTATGAGGACTGGTGGAGGTAGCTGGGATTGTTTATCCTGGATAAAATTATACTCATAGGAGGGGACCTCATTGCTTTCTACAACTATCTGTCAGGAGGTTGTAGTGAGGTGGAGTCAGCCTCTTCTGCCTCATCTCAAGTGAAAGGATGAGAGGAAATGGCCTTAAATTGCACCAGGAGAGGTTCAGATTACATATTAGAAGTCTTTTTTCTCACCAAAAGAGTATTTAAGCATTGGAACAACCTGCCCAGAGAGGTGGTGAAGTCACTGTCTCTGGTAATTTTCAAGAGGCATCTGAATGTGGCACTTGAAGACGTGGTTGAGGAGTGATTATGATTATGCTAAGCTGATGCTTGGACTAGATGATCTTGAAGGTAGCTTCAGGCTATGGGGAAAAAACCTGGGACAATAAGAATTAGCACATTTTGTTGCATTTGTGGAAAAAAAGATTATGGTGCATGACACGTGGAAGGCACTGAATAGCTTGCAGATGAGTAGGTTTATACAGTGGGTAAGGTATCAAGCCAAGGATAATTCCTGGTCCTGAGGAGTTGTAGTCAGTCATAGAGGAGTCTAGTAATGCTTAGTATGGGAGCAGTCTGTAACAACTGAGCTGCAAAACAAGAGATATGTCTATAGAAGTTACAAGAAAAATACAGATTAAGCCAAAGAAGCTAAAAATCAGCACAAACAAAAATTAAAATTCATATTTACTTAAGCAAACTGGGTTTAATAATGAACTTCTGAAGTTTTAAATCTAGTACTTCAATTGGAGGGATTTGTTTCTCACACATTACATTGTGAACAAACCAAAAGATTGTTAAAAAGACTATGCAGATCTATCCTGTAAATGTACATACTTTTCTTTGATATTGAATGAGTTGAAAAACTGGACTCTTTTTCTATTTAAGAGTAATATGATGTTGTGAAAGATATACCATGTGAGAATAATGTTCAACATGTTACACTGAGAACATGCATGGAACTCTTGTCACTCCATGATGCTTTATTTTTTTCTTCCACAAATTTCTAATGCAGAATGCTGAGGTGGACTGTGGGGGAATAAATTACACCATGACAAAACTTGATATAGTGTTCAGTAGATTTGTTTTGTCAGTTATTTTATGAAAGGTTGCAAAAGTTATATCTACATTTAATTAAAATAGAAAAAAAAAAAAAGGACTGCATCTGCACGATATGAACAAGCGTTTCTGTTTTTTTAAAAATTTGTTGGTGGTAAAGAGAAAATTGGAAAAGATTATCTGTCCTGCTGTTATGAGTAAGTGTATTCTCATAAGGACCTTCACAGATCAGTTTCTCAGTTCTACTAAAAAGATAAATTACCTTTTGCGGCAGACTGATCCATTATGCAAGACACTTTACCACTTTTTCATTGGGAAGCAAATAATAGTATTCTACATGGGATCTTCAGGAATAAAAAACAATGTTCATGAGAGCATATTTTTGCAATTTTATGTCATAATAGTACATTTTTCATCATGTAATTCACAGATTTAAATATGAAATAATGCTTTATGATTTCTAAATATTCACTTAAAAATAAAAAATGAACAGGCCCCAAAACTTACTATGAGAGCAAGCATATAATAGCAAAGATCACTGAGTTGATCTCTACATAAGCTTCTTACTCAGACCACATTTTTTCCCTCAAAAATTTTTTGGTCAAAACTTGTCCTAAATGAAAGAGAAATTTGGTATGTACTTTAATCATGCTATGTTTAGAACTGTATGAAGTACATAGTGAGTGTGAAAAACAAGCCAGCTCAACATTTGTCTAAATGAGGATATAGATCTGATTTAGGATTTAGATGAAACCTAAGGAGAAGGAAATTTGAACTTTACTCCTGCACAGACTTTGCTGCAAAAAAACCTGCCTGACTGCATATCTTTGTTTCTCTAGAGTTGATAATCTTTCTTCTTATTTTATGATGTTTTCTGCACACCTTGTTTTGTTCTAGCCAAACTCTACGTTATCTAGATATTTCATTATAATCAAGAAGGTTTTCGCTTGAATGCACAACCTTCATTCCTTGTTCCAACTTCACCTAGTCCTGTGCAGGGAATTCCCAAAACCACTACAGGAGTAACTTTTTAGTCAGAAAATCACATCTGGCCTCTACAAATCTCTTGAAGTTTTGTTCCTGTAGCAGCAAATGGCAAAAGTATAAATTTATCGTGTTGCATGAAAGAAAATTGGAAACAGAAGGAAGCAAAAGGCCAAACTACCTTTTTTCTCCTAGACAAAGAAGAAAAATCTCCACATTATTATCACACAAATATTTTTTTCTGACTCTCAATAGACAGCTAAACCAGTTTCCTCACTGAGATATCAGCATATAAAATTTTAATGTCATATTGCTTTGTTTGAATAATGATTCAGATATTTTAAGATGACAAAATAATGATTTAATGTAGGCTTTTTAATATTATGCCATGCAAGACTGAAATGAAGAGTAGGTTGGTTAATAAATACCTTTGAAGGCTGAGTTGTTTATTCTAGGAAAATCTAATTCTATTGGTAATTTCCTTGGCCTTGAGTAATGACTATGCATATGAATATAGGCATATAAATGATCATATGTGCAAATAAACACGAGTGTATATTAGAATACATATATGCATAAATCTTATCTGAGAAGACATATATATAAGCGGAGTTAAATTTACAGTGATTTCACTGCTATCTGTTAAATATTTATAGGCCCTTTCACATACACATTTTTCTTGGCTTTTTTGTTTGGTTGGTTGGTTTACTTTTTTCACGAAATTGATTTGAAGCTAACAGACCCATGTTTGCTTTGGTCAACCAATTTTTATTTCAAAATTTTGGGGAGAACATTAGCTGGTCCAAATTCCCCAGGGCCTATACTGTAGTCTAAAATTTATTAAAGAATCAACATCCATCATCCAGAGTGCTTCCTAATACATACTTTCAATATTCTTCCCTTCAAGTTAGTCTGCTTGAATTGTCTACGAGAACCTTTCAGTTTATGGCATGACGAAATTCAATATCCAAATTTTATTATTTAAAAATAGTATCTAAACAGGATTTAAAATATTTATAATGTTCCATCTATTGTAATTCTATTTAGTGATGGGATTGATGAGAGTACTTTCTTATCATTTGCAGTGGAATATTTCACCTGGCTTTGTTCCAAACAAAGAAATATTCTTATACTGTTTTGACATGCTGTATTATCACTGACTGATGAACTGGCCACCTGTGTCAACTTCAAGTCACATATCAGTGTTAGAATATTTTGTTTCCAGTGTAGTAGGAACTTTCATATTGCTTTCATATTGGTCTTAGAAGTTTCATGAATACATTTAGTTTCCTTTAGCATTTTCATGTGTTTCCCAGTTGTCAATGTATACATACAACTTTCAGCTTCTCTATTTTTTCATTGGTGATATATGTTGCTGGTGATTCCCTGTCATGAGGACAAAATGTAATGAAGTTTGAGGAAAACTGATTATTGCATTTTTTTCTGGTCATGTTTTCCCTACAGAAATCCTGGAGAACAAATACTTGTTCCTGTTGATATTTTGAAATCTCTTACCAGGCTTCCATAAAAGCAGAGTATTACAATTCATGGGTAACAGAATAATTATATCTAGGATCACCCTTAAAAAGTGTGTGTTTAAAGAGCACAGTAGCAATTTGTCTTTCTCAGTCTTCTCAGCTATCACTAGTCCACATTTTCATAGTTTCTTTTCAATTGTGATGCTCTGATAATTTTTGCAGGAACAGTCAACATAAAGTCAAACATTGCTATTATTATTTATTACATTTTAAATTGTTGTGGCTTTGGAAAATATATACAATGTAGTAATAGTAAACTATAATCAAAAATTAATCATGATCTCATAACCAATGATAAATTATATTTCCGATACGAACAAATATGTATATTCCCAAGTAACCACCTGCACACAGTTTTAATGAGAGATGACAAAATTAGATACTTCTTCCTGATAGCATTTGACTCTCTAAGAAAAAGAGGGACAAAAATGCACCAGAATATTACTACTTACTTATAATCACATGTCAAAATTTTGCTTTCTGTTTTGGTTTCCTAATCTGAACGAAAGAAATTTAAAATACTATTTTGTGAAATTTCCAAAAATATCGAAATAATCTGGGTGGATTTAACTGTCATGTAATGTGATGAAGTTATTCCATATAGGTACTGTCGTGGTTTTACCACAAATTTAGCGATTTTGGACAAGAGATTCTGAGAGAAGCCACAGACACCCCCAAAATGAAGAGAACACACAAATATCACAGTTTATTTTCGCGCACACACAAAACCCGACAAATAAAGTGCAACAAACAAACAAATTAAGTTTTTCCCAGGGCCCGTTTTGGGATGAGGACGCTCTGGAAATAGTGCTGGTCTCTCTCTGGGCCCCCAGGAGAGACGCCGGGGTAATTAGAGGAAGCACGTGGACAGTCTGAGGACCCCCTTAGCAGCGCGAGCTTCCGCCCGGCTTTGACCGAAGGAGAAACACTCAAGAAAAATTAGAAACTGCGCGTGCNCTAATGGCGGCTGCCATTTGGCCATCATGTGGCTGCCACCGCTGGGCTGGTGCTGCTGCTGGGTTGGCGCTGCTGCTGGCGCTGCCATCATCCACTGCTGGTGCAGCCTCAGCATTGGCGTGGGCCACTGGCGTGGCCCCTCCGCTAGCCCCACACTGGCCACGCGTTCCGGCGCTGCTGCCTGTGCCGCTCCCACCGGCCGTGCCGAGCAGCGCCATGCCGAGCCGCGCCGCTGCTTCTGGGTCCAGTACCAGCTCCGCGCAGGGTCCTGCCCAGCGCCATTCCGCTGCCGCCGCTCTGACCCATAGCCTGCGCCGCTTCCGCTGGCTTTTCCGGGGTCAGTTGCATCACCACACTGGACGCCTCGCATCGCTGGCTCGGCAGAGCGCCAGGCAGTCCAGAAGCCCCGGGCTCATGCAATCCGCCGGGCTGAGCCTCCCCATGGTTCGGGCCGCAGGCACAAGCCACCATGCCCGGCTTGGGTCTCCAAACCCCGGGACTCGGCCGGGGCATCCAGTACAGTGGCACGGGCGGCGGCAACACAGTCGCACAGCCTGCCCCAGCGCAGCCCCTGCTGCTCCATGGGGCCGCCCAACTGTCGCTGCCACTCTCACCGGGTCTGAAGGGGGGTAGGAGCTGGCGGCAGGCACCGGGTGGCCCCCTCCCCAGTCTAAATGGGCGGGGGGAAGGGTCGTTCCCCCCCTTCCCCTGCCTCGCGTGGCCACCAGCCCGCGCAGTAGCAACAGAGACCATTTTTACTTTTGGTTTTAACCCTACGACAGGTACACAAGCATATATTTGTATATGTAAGAAAATTTAAAGTGAATGTTATAAGTAGACATACATCATAGAGATTAAAGTTATAATTTAATTTAATTTATTATTTAATATTTCTGATTAAGGAAAAAAACACACAAAAAATTTAAATCAGAGTCCATTCGAGTTAACCCTTTGTTCATAACGTAAAGAGAACCTTAACAGGAGAGTTCGAGAAATCACCAGAAAATTTTTCTGTTAAGAACAGCATACACCATTATTACTCCTTTATTTGAGTATTTATCCCATTTATTAATGATAGATTCCTGCAATTTGGCTAGCTGGACTATTTTTTTGACAAGTGAAATACCAAGGGTATTTGTTATGTTATTTGTTCAATAGCTAGAGAGTATTATTATATTGTGCAAGAACTAAGTTGTTCTTTCTGGTTGAAAATGTAATTTTGCCATAAGTGATGGAGAACAGTTTGAAGTGGGCTAGCAAACAAAGTTGGAAATGGATGATAAAAGAGTTAAAACATTTTTTGACTATTACCAACTGCATTTTAGACAAGGAGAAGCACATAAGTGGGGGCAAGGGAAAAAAAGAAGAGCAGTAGCAGTGGGTATAACACAAAGAAGCAATAACTTCTAATGTATTTTCTTGTAAATGAACTCTTACGTTCTGTGCAGTGGTGTCTTCTATTGGGATTGATCTGGTCGACTTAGCATAAAACATCTAGTGTCAAGTGAGATTTCCAGCTGGTTTCCATCTCTTCCTACAACAGGTTGCAAGTGTCATTTCCCTCCATAGCTTTTAGATGATGTCTTGGAAACTCTGGGATTTCTTAAGTAGTACTGTCCTGGTTTTGGACGATATTAGGTTTTATCAATGGACAAGAGACGGATAGGGAAGGCAGCAATTTATTAAAGGGTAGATATATGCGGGAATAAATGGGGGTAATTGCCCAATTATGACCAGCCTGGATTCCCTCTGACAGACACACACACACACACACACACACCCCCACACGCTGTAACCTGAGGAGGGCCGGGGGAAGGGAATATATGTTACACCCTAGCTCGGACAAGACAGTCCCCAAGCCCCTGCACCCAGCACGTGTCACCCAAGAAGGGAGGAGGGGAAAGACTAAGAGGTTACACCGTATCCCCTGGGCAAAGCAGCCCACCCCCCTCCCCCACCGCTCTCACCGCAGGGAAGAGGGAAAAAAAAAAGATTCTCTCAGGTTGAGGAAGGTGAAACGCAGTGGGAACTCAGGAAGACTCCATGGAGGAAGAGACAGCAGGCAGCAGAAGGTCCGGCGGGGAAGGGAAGGTCCTCAAAAAGCCGTTTTGAGAAGAGATGCCTTCAGCTTAGAGTTCCCGGGAAAAAGAGAGAGACAACGTGCTCTCCCAGGCCGAGCTATAGTCCAGCCCCCCTTCCCAGCATTCCTTCTGGGTCTCCTGGGCTGATGGGAAAAAAAACCTTGGTAACCTGGCTACTCCTCCCAGCCAAAATGTAGGCATAGGAGAAAGAGTTATTTTTTCTTTGTCTTCCTCTGTGGTTTTAACCCACACCATTACAAGTACTCAGACACTTAGTTTAGATAGTTGAGCCCAAAACGCTGAACTCAACTATGCTATTTTTAATGCCTTTTTAGGTATATTTTATGCAAGATTTTATTAAAAAATAAAAAATCAAGAAAAAATATTCAAGAACATAAACCATCATATTATATAGAATGAATACTGGGAGCAGTCCACAAGAAAATAGTGACCTGAAAAAAATGTATTTAATAAATCACGAAACAGTGTTTAGCTCCAGAGGTCAGTCTATGACAGAATTAATATGGAAGTGAAAGCCTAGCCAAAGAGAATGAGACATAGAAATATGCTATATATTCTTTACTAGAGTTCTGGAAACTAATCAATTCCACTCAAAAGGAATAGGTTTTTAAGGTGAATTTGAAGGATTTTATTTTTATTTTTAGCTTACTTTCATAAGATTACAGAAGAGAATACATAGAAAGCTAACAACAGCTAAAAATTAAAAGACATTTTTCATTGTATTTAGTGAAAACGAAGACAGTCATGAGGTTTGTTTTTTCTTTTCTCTGTGTATTGATATCACAGTTTGTTGTTATTCTTGGGGTCAGAAGATTAGGCTGGAGAAATGGACTGTGAGGAATTTCATACAGTTCAACAAGGGGAAGTGGGAAGGAAAAACCTCAGGCTCAGTACTTGCTGGAAAGCAGCTCGGCAGAAAAAGACCTGGAGAATTCGATGGACACCAAACTGAACATAAGACAGCAATGTGTTCTGCGCTGCATTAGGGTGAGTGTTGACAGCAGGTTGAGGGAGGTGATTCTTCCCCTCTATTCAACACTGGGAGGCCTCACTTGGAATCCTGTGTTGTGTTGTGTTCTGGGGTCCACAGTGCAAGAGAGACAAGGACATATTGGAGGTTGTCCAGTGAAGGGCCGCAAAGATAATGATGAAGGGACTGGAACTTCCTTCCATTGAGGAAAAGCTGAGAGAGCTGGGCCTGTTCAGCCTGGAGAAGAGAGGAGCCGGGGGGACTTCATTAATATGTGTAAAAATACTTAAAGGGAGAGTGCAAAGAGTATGGGACCAGGCTCTTCTCAGTGGAGCCCAGTGACACAGGTGCCCAGGATCACAAAAAATGGGTAACCTGAAACACAGGAAGTTGCCTCTGAACTTCAGAAATGCTTTTGCATTGTGAGGGAGGTTGCGCACTGGAATTAGTTTTCCAAAGATGTTGTTGTCTTTCCAACTCTGGAGATATTCAGATATGATCCTGGAAACCTAGTATACATGGCCCTGCTTGAAGAGGGGGGGGTTGAATGAGTTGACCTCTAGAGGCCCTTTCCAACCTCAAACACGAAGTAGGGCTTCTATGAAATTTTGACTTGCAACATTACAACTTGAATTCTTGAATTCACATTTTCTTTATTGGTGTTTTCCAACATCTTCCACAATGTGCATTTATTTTAATCCAATCTCATAATCTGGGACATAATTATATGTTTAGTAGATTATGATTGTCAGATGCTTCAAAATCTATAAGTATTGTGCTTTTAAACCAGTCAGGTTCCTCAGAAAACAACACATTCTTCCTTACAGAGTGGAAAGCTAGTTTGGCTCAGATGCTAAAAAATACTTTTTTTTTTAAGTATTCATTTTATTCTTTACAGTGTTTCCAGTGTACTTAAATGAAAACCAATATTTTAATTTGAAGCAATTATGATGTTTATATATATATCTATATCTACACACATACACAGAACTAGTACAGGATTTTTTTTGTTCAGTATATTTTGCTGAATCCAAAAGTTGCTACAATCTGTAAGTAACTACATCCATAAATTCCCATAAACTCTTAACCCTACTCATAGAAGCACAACAGGACCACTCCATACATAAACCCTCTCTGCGATACTTATGCTCAATCAGTACCACAGGTAGATTCTCCTCATCCCTAGAGCTTCCAGCCCCAGTCCTGTAATTTCTTTAGCCATACTTCATCTTTTTTTTTTTTTTGTCAGGGCCAGTCCTCCTTGCAGTTCCAATGGCTGAGAAGGGCATTTTTGGTGGGATTTTTCTGTGTGTAGTGAACAGCAAAAATCTCTACAGCACTGCTGTAAGATCTCTGGGTCAGATGATAAATCTGTTAGCACAATACTGTGCAAAATCTCACAAGAATTTGTAGTTTAGGTCCCCAAATCAGAGTTGGTAATAGCTTTCTTGCTAATACCAACAGTTCATAGCATGCAAAGCAGCGTGAGTCTGCAAAGCTTATATATTAAAGAAAAATATAATGGATAAATCCAGGGTGACATTTTTAGTCTATAAGTTCATTCAGATCCCTTTTTAGAGGAGCTTGTTCCAATAGGAATTTTGACAGTAAGGAACAACTAAATTATGTCAATTACATGTATATGTATCCATTCCAAACATATGCATTGGGTTAGAAAGGGAGAAAAAGGTTCTACGAACCCAGGAGTTTTACCTAGCCAACATAAAAATCAACATCATCCTTTTCCAGATGAGGCAGGGACCATCAAACAGAGAAGAAAGAGAACTCAGTGACTTTGAACTGGGATATTTTCCTGAAGATAAAAACCCCTGGTTTTGATTTAGATGAAACAAGCCATATCAAACCAAGGATTTTGAAAGCAAAGACTCATTTTCCTGTCATGTGGAAGGGAAATCCTGAGCTGATGCTGCAACTCCTAAATTTTATATCATTGGACGTTAAGCAAAATATATATCCTGTGAATACTTAGGTACCTAGAATAAGATTCATTATTTGCAGCAGAGAGACTAATGTACCTCAAACAACCTAGAGCAGAATATGTGGGCTGACACTACTGTGGTTTCTGTATAGTCTTTCTCACAGCCTGGGGAACCATATTTATGAGTTGTAAGTCTGCCCTGGAGATAATGCTTATCCTGTCTTTCAAGTCAAGAAAGAGAAATGATCCTTTATTTCTTTTAAAAGACAACTCAGTCTCTGTGGAGGTCTCCTGTGGGGTTATGTAGGCAAAATAATTATTTAATCCTCTGGTTCACAAAACAATTTGCAACCTGCAAAGATGAAAAGGTACATTTAGCCAGTATGCATTTTAGTCATATGCATTTCAATAGAATTACTCATCTTTGCATTTTCTGTAATGAAAACTCAAGGATGTAACTATCATTCTACAGTCATGAATATTAATTCTTTTGACCAGAGAAATGTGTATTCTTTTCCAAGCTAGCAGTTAAAAAATAATTCACAAAGATTCTTTATATCTTGAGTTCTAGACTTTTCTATGAAAGAGAAACTCCTGAAGTGGAAAGGACTAGAGAATACTCTGTACCCTGTACAACTATGTTTGCAACAAGCTGGTATCATAAGTTCATTTTTTTTAGACTTTTCTATAGTAACTGCCAACCACTATAAGAAGTTTTAGGGATCTTTCCCTAAACAAGAATAAAGTCAATGCATATATTGCCAAACTGGAAAATGAATGATGATAGATGCTAGTACATGACTGAAATTATAACTGATACATGCTATGACTGGCAATCTCAATTTCTTTTTTCTGTTATAAAGCAGTTTACTCATTGACATTTAACAAGAATGGATACTGTACTATGAGCAGTAGTTTTTCATAAATCTTGTCTATGTTCTGCTAAGTAGCCACTGGATATCTTCCAGTCATCTGACTAATATCTTGGTTTCAATGAATGCATAATTCAGCATGATTGTGAGAGAATTACTACTCCAGAATTAAAGTATAAAATATTTGTTATTTTGGGAGGTGACAGAAGTTTGGAAACTTATAATGAAGCAAATATCTTTCTGTGATCAAGAAGATACTTTGGTATCAAACAAAGTCATATCAAGACTTTCTGTTTTTCTTTGGATTTTTGGTACTTCACTGATGTTCTTCAATGGAGACCTTTTGTGGAAGAGCTAATTTCATATAACACATTAAAGATATTCTGCAGTATTCTTATTACTTACTAGGGTTAGATATTAAAGTGATTGGAGTCCTCTAATTTTATTTAAGTGGCACAGTAATTTAAAACTTCCTGATAGGGGGACGTTAGAGCTTAGCTTAATGTGATTTAATTTGAAGATAAAATCAACAGTATTCTTAAAAAACATTAAAACGCATTCAGTCTTGATACTAACTTTGTTTGTTGAAACCATTAGCAGAATTATTAACTTGAAGGACAGTGAAGGAGCACTGCCCCTCAGTAGCACAGTTGCTAAGGAAAATGATCCTTTATGTTGATACAAGGTAAAGGAAAAAGCGTGCTCTGCAGTTTGCTTTCTCAGTTTGCATGTTTTGATTTTGCATACATTTTCCCATGTCACATATCCAAACAAACAAACAAACAAACAAACAAACAAACAAGGTTATGTTGGGCATGGTAGCATATATAGTCCTAGCACTAAGAAATGCTTTCCTAGTGCATTTTAACCCTCAATTTATCCTAAAAGAAACCCCAAATTCCCCAAACAAACCACTTCCAAAGCCTGAATGCTTTTTTACTAAACAAGACCAAAACCAACAATGACCACCTTGAGGCTTGTGTTTCTAGACATGGTAAGAAACAGAGCCTGGCAACAGCAGGAGTAGGAGGCCAGAGTAAAAGATGAACTAGCAGTAAGGTAAAGATAATTTTTGGTCAGTCTATCACATGAGTTGTTGCAATTCTCTCTATCTCTTTGTGCCACAGTTCATACAATTCTTGCTCTGCTCTATTATTTCACAACAGCTTTCACAAGCTACAAGGACCGTAGGTCTAGTTTATAGGCATCAGGATGGATTTCTTCCAATGCATACAGAGTCTTCATTCTGAACAGCGCGATAAGCACAGAAATGGAAAATTGGGACCTTACTTGGTTCTGCTCTGATTCAACGAAAAATGCTCAGGTGAGACAATTTTTAGTCTGATAATCTGTGTTAAAAATTAATTTGAGCTGTAAAATATGTATTTAGTGTAATCTTTTGTTTGTTTGTTTGTTTTATTTCATTTAAATATTTAAATTAACTGCCCTCGGATTTTCTTTCTGACCAATTCTGGACACTGTGCCTGCTGGAATGATGTAGAGAATACCTTGACCTGCCTCATTCAGATTCACTGGATGCCCAACAAATAACTGTTGCTGGTGTTTAGGCTTCCTGTATCAAAGGATCTCTGCAGTCACGTTTCATGCTCTCAGAAGTTTATGTTTAAATTACTTCTCTGCTTAGCTAGTCTCTTATTTTACAGCACCAATTAAAGCCTATCCACTTACGTGAACACTGCTTTCAACACTGTCTAACTTATGCTAATTACAACAAGCAGTATAATAATGTCCATTATCTTTTGTTGTTCTTTGCAGACATCCAAAACCACATAATCAACTTTTTCCTTTAAAATTCCATTCTTTTTTCTCCTTTTTTAAAATAATATATTTAATGTAACTTGCCAACTTTTTATGTATCTAGCTGCTGACTGGTTTCTAAAAGTCTGCTTATGTGAGTATTCAATGCTTTCTCAAACCATTTTTTTAACCCATCAGTTCCCAGGTTGACTGTTTACACTCTGCTCCCTCTTAAAGACACCAGGTTTGTGACAGTTTAGTACAATAACAAAGCATGCATAATAATACCATTATTTGCCATTAATACACTTGCATACATTTGTAATAACCTACAAAATAGAAGTGCATGAAAAAGAGCATGAGTTTTCAACCGTGACATGACACAGCTTGTGCTATTACTGGTACACACTCTTTCTTCTAACTTGCTGAAGTATTTTGCAAAACTCTTAAGTGGGAAATACTTAAAACATTATTCTTCTCTAGATGAAGGTATTGAGATCTTATGTCTAAGAACTTTACTGCTGTCCCAGAACATCATTTACTGTATTCTCTTGGGCATAATTCACATTGCAGTGCTCAACAAGAACTGTCTCTAATTCTGCAGTAGTGCCATATTTTTGCACTTTAAAACAGGGTTTGTCATTTATTTAAACAATTTAAGGCTGAAAATGTCTAGTCTTATGTTATATTGTAAGTATATGATTTAGTACTGAATTTTTACCTTACTTCATAAGATTTAACCTTATACCTCGTGCATTTATTATAAATTTACCACAACAGAAGAGAAGCTAGTATCTTTATACATTTGATGTCTGTGGGTGTAAAAAGTACAACTTCACGCATTAGCGTTTAATTTCCTCCATTTAAAGACCCCTAAGGATTTGGTGTAATTTTTAACTGAAAGCTGGAAGCAATTCTGCTTTCTCTGTGTCTGTATTCCACACCAGAGCTCAATTAAACATCTCCTCTATTGCTTCCTTCATCTGCAAAAACAAAGCAAACATACTAAGAGCAAAATGACTAGCATCTGAAACAGGTGCATGTCATTGAGGTGGATATATAT
>VYZS01105050.1:0-21509 GCA_013400695.1 Neodrepanis coruscans
CCTCCAGACAAAACATTCCCAGCACTGGAGTCTCCACTCAGGACCCCGCTTGCAGGAGCTTTCTAGGCCATTTAGCAGGAGGTACTGTTTGGTTTTGAACAGATGTTGCTTTTCCCCTGCCCCCAAGGTCCCCAGCAGCTCTGCTGCCTTTCAGCTGGGGAGGCAAACGAGTTTTGCACACTTGTTTAAGGTCAGTCAGGTGCATGCGCACAGGCACACACATTCTCACAAACACAAGCTCAACAGTACAGCGGGCAGAGAGGCACCCCAGAATAAAGCAATGCAAGCACTGGGAGCAGTTATGGCTATGCTCAGCCTTTAGTGTTAAAAGGACTTATCCACCCTGCAGCCAACCAGTGACACAGCCGCTGGGACTCTGTATTCCCATCTCTAAGCTGGAGTTAAGCTGGGCCAAGGAAAGGCCTTCTCCAGGCAGACCACAGAAGTGGGTGATCTGTGTGGGCTTGGTGGATAAGCACAGAGTTTTTGTGTCTCGACTCTCACCTTCCTATGTTGCAGAACAGACAACTACTCATAGCTTAGAGGATAGATGTACTTATTTAGTCCTAAAACGTCACACCAGAGCAGAACACCTGAGGCCTGCAAATTCACCAAGCACCCAATGAGCACATGTTACTCTACAGGACTATGGCAGACCACTTCCAACCCAGCTACACAGGGAATGGTGCTTGCTGAGATTAGTTTTTTTCTCTGCTCAGTCTGGTCCAAATGACTATTGATCCCTTAACACAGAGGTGTAACAACAGCCCTCTGGCATTTTTACTGAGAGATCCCACTTTAAGCTCCTTGTCTCTTTCAAACTGTACTACTGCAAAACCACTGGTTTCTTTTTGGTCAGAACAGGGGCAAGACATCTGTACAAGCACCCTTTAGCTGTTTTCATGGGATAAATGTATCTGTTGTGCATCCAGGCTGCCCCCTTGGGGTCAGTCCTCAAAGAATATTGTCCAGCTTCTACTGGGTGATGGACATGGCAAGCCTTGAGCTTATTTACTAGACCCACTCAGAGGTCCTAAAGACAGGAGAGTGAAAGAATTGGAACCTTTTCAATGAACAAACCAATATGCAGACCCGTACCCCAACTCAACATCTTTTTGTTCATAAGGCCAGCAGCCCTTTGTGCTAAATCCAGCTTTAAAAGAGAGCCACTTGTCACTTAATGCCCTCTAGAAACATCTCAGTACCTTCTAGAATAGCTTTGTGATCCAAATTGCAGCCACCCACTTCGTCATTGAGCTGGCACAACCACGTGTATGATAAGCACACTTACATAACAATGTACACATATTTTTTGAAGGCTTCCTCAGGGTCTTGTACAAGTTTGAGTCCCCAGGCAATTAACATAAAATTGTACAGGCACACACACAAATGCCTGTGGTGCTGCATTTCCAAGCTTCTGTTTGCAGTCACAGCTCCAAGCCTGGGGCCACTTTCTGTCTAAGTGTGTAACCCTACAGTATACAACCTTTCATTAGCACACACTATTCCCTTGTTGTTCCAAGGGAAAACCAGATAACTGATACATGTCAAGCATGGGAAGGTGCAACAGTAGAGAAGACCTAGGTGATGGTTGAGGACATCAAGCTGAACTGTGGTAGAGGACAATAAACTGGACCTCAGCTTGCACTGTGATACAGCAACAAGAAACCTGCAGTGTGGTCCAAGCCTGCAAAGGGATCAAAACTTGGACCAGCATTTTACTTTGGCTGGTGTTGACATGGCCGTGTTGGAGAAAGGATGTTGTCCCCAGGTACTGCAGTGCTAGAGAGAGGCAAAGATGAACTGGAGTGCAGCAGCAAGAGATCATGAGAGCTGCCTAGGGCTGGAGGAGCTCTGGCTATGTTCAGGGAAGTAAGTTCCTAGGGTCTGAAGTTGGGTAAGATATTGTAGACCTCTGCTATCTGCATATTAGAATAAATGTCAAAGGAAGCACAGAGACCCCAGAGCTAAGTGGGACAGCACAGCAGCCTCCAGACACAGTGCTGCCCGTCCCTGCCTCACTGGATATACATCCTTTTCACAGTCCTCTGCTTGCATGGGCTCTTGCAGCCCCTATAAATGCAGGTGGAGAAAGGTAGAAGGGATCTCACTCGGTGATGTGGGCAGCAACAAGACAAACACCCACGCCCCTCTCTGCTGCTCTGGCTTCTGCATCCCAGTGTGCTCCTCACTTTCCTGTGCCACCAGCCTTGGCATGGCTAAGCCTCAGAGAAACCTCATTGGGGTCCCCATGTTCCACCTTTCCTGAAGGAGACTTCAGCAGCATTGGCTTTCAGCATCTGACCCAGAGCTTTAAAAACCTGGGCACTGCGCAAGGGCTCTCTTGTTCAGGGACCCGCATTCTGACTTTGATTAAGTGATGGACATGAAAACACACAGAGACACAAACACAGTGCAAAGCAATGTCCCCAGAGGAATGGGAAAAAAAGAGAGATAAAAACCAAACAGCCGTTTTCACCCCCCAAACCGTATAATTTTGTGTAAATTTTTACTTTAAACATCTCTTTTTTTCCTGAGCCGTGATATAGGCCCTGTCAAAACCAGGGCCAATTACTGCCATTAGGTTCCCATTATGTCACTGCTTCTCCCCCCATTATGAAGGTCTTCGGCACACAGAGCTATAATCTTCACTCACTCTCGCTCCATCACTCCCAGAAGGAACAAAATTGTTTAAAAAAAATAAAGCCTTTATTTTGCCCCTGTCAACTCTGAAAAGGAAGGAAGGGAAAAAGAGAAAGAAACTGGTAAAGTTTTTAACTGTGAGGTTGCCAAAAGGACCGAGAGAAAGCGTTCAGCACAGCCAAGTCCTGTGAATTGGGGGCTGGCAGGACTGCTCTGTGGGATTACCCATCAGTCACTCTCCTTAACCCTGAGAGGGGAGATATTTGCTTCCCATCCCCTCTACAAAAGAAGACCTGTGGTGAGCCTGATACTGCTGCTAGGAATGGAGAACAGAGAGAATGACTGTGGGGGAGCAGCACACAAGACAAAATTGATGTCCCACATCACACACCCCATGCCAGGGGTTACAAAAATCTGCTACTGAAGCAGCCACCCCATCTGCTTCCAAATACCCACCACCCTCTTCACCCAAAGTACTGGCACTGAGCCTGCAAGTGATCTGAAAATATTCTTGGAGGTACATGGACCTGACATCTGCTGCCATCAAGGCAGAGACTGCAGAATCATGCATATGAAGGATGACTAGCTATGGAGGGCTGAGGTAAACATGCTCTGAGTCCTCAGGAGTGAGATTACACAAGATCATGAATACATCTGAGAGGGGAGCTCAGCAAGGGAGTCAACAGCTCACAAAGGATGATGAGGGACAAGCATCTAAGGGGCTGCTCAATCATCAAAGTGAGAGCAGTTCTGGTCCTGAAGCTCAGGAGAATGTATCATCCCAAACACATTCACTCTTAGTCATAGCTGGCTGCGACCATGTGCTTGGACATCAGAAGAGGGCTACTAGGCTTGTTCTCAAACGTTCTGCTGGTGCTTTTGAGTTCCAGCTTCCCTCTGGGATAGTTGGGAGAGGGAGAGCAGTGTCTGCAGTCGTCTGCAGTTTGCTCAGTGCTCAGGCATTGAGTGCAGTGGGTGCTCATTCCAGGGAGAGCAGCAGTAGGTTCTGCCCCATCATTACCATTGCCACATCTTCAAACACCCTGTGTGTCCACTGATGTTGTTCACTGCTTTTTCTTGACCTCACTGTCCCATGTTTTTGTAAGGTTCATGTGAAAACCAAGGGATGGATCTACCTCAGCTTGCTATGAGAGCTGGATTTGGTTAGAACAGTTCCAATAAAATGAACTAGAAACACTGAAATGCAATACCAAATCCATCTCCCTCGGTGCCAGTTAATTCAGTCCTAGGGCTCCATTTTGGTTAAGGCTGGAGGTAGGAGCAGCATGGGAATCTGATGTGATATCAAATAGCAGCAAAAATTCAGACCAAAGCATCCAAAGGGGTAAGACCAAAGGGAGAGTCTGTGCTAAGAAACCACATGGTTCTTGCAGCCCCACGATGTGAGGAAGGAGCACATGTCCTTTCCACCCAGTTGCACTTCTTCCCTGGGCCCTTGCTCACATGCAGTTCCCCAGACACCGACCACAAATCTTCCAAACCTTTCTCTGTTCCCCCTTGTATCCGCACCTCCCATTGAAAAGTGCTAAAGCCTGCAGCTCCCCTCCCAAGCTCGAACCCTTCCTCTCCTCTCGTGGCTCCTGCACCCCTCTCTGGGGACCCCCTGCAGATGACAGCATATGGCAACTCTGGATCCACAGAGAAGGGGCACAATTTGCCCCTAAACAAAGAAACATCATCTCTGCTAAAGCGATTTCCACCCTCAGTGAGACCTCACAGAGCCATCCTCCCTTTGAATGCAAAGGTCTTGCCCATTCCTCTGCGGAGAGAGGGAAGGAAAGAAAGGGAAAAGCAAAAGAAAAGGCGTGGGGGGGCCAGAGAGGGACACAGTGACAGACACTTTGGCTTTCCTGAGCAAAAGGCTGAGCCAGTGCAATGAAAGCACTCAACAGCGGCCCACTGAGCTGTCACTTATGTGAGTCTGTATGTGTGCGAGACACAGAAGAGGGGCTGCGCCCGCCAATTGCCCCGCTTTCCACCAGCCCCCTTTTGTTTTTGTTTAAATCAAATCAAGGGCTGCTTTAAGATGTGCAGCAAAGCAATTTGCTGAGTATTCTCCTCCCCCCACCAGTCATGCCAGCAGCAGCCCCTGGTAACTGGGAGGCTGCCCACATGAAGGGGGAGACCCTCCAGCTATTTCAATGGGAGCAGGGCAAAGTCAGGGCAAGTGGATACTGGGATGCTGCTGCCAGTGGCAGCATTCCCTGTTTGTCTGCCAGCCTGAGAAGTGACAACCAAGAGCTTCAGTAGGGTGCTTGTGGTGACACGCATGCCCCAGTGACCTCCCCTCCTGGCTGCAAAAGTTGTTGGATTGGGGACATTGGCCTGGGGCGAGGGGCAAATTTTTTGCTTTGCCTGTGATTAACCAGCTGCACGAAACAGGCCTGAAGCAGAGATGCACAGGCTGCAAAACTCTGCTGTCGTCCACAGCCCCCTTGTCCCAGCTTCTGTAGAGTGAGACAGAGCAGTCTGGGTCCAGGAATCATCTGAATTTGCTCTGGTGAGAAGCAAAGGTCATCCCTCCCTGGCCTCCAGCTGACAAAGTTATAGATGGAGAACTGGAGTTATCAATAGCTAAGGACAACAAGTGAGCCAAGGCCCTGCGCCCACCCCTCTGCCACATCCATGCACCCAGAATGAGCACTGGGAGTGGAAACAGGCATGGGGCTGTCCTCACAGGTCTTTCCCTAAGATCACTGCTGCTGTGGTACTGCAACAAGAGGAAGGCTGAGGAGAAGGAGGGTGTAGAGCTGGGAAGGCTTAGGAAGTTTGCCAAATACTTGAGGAGGAAGAAAAGAGATGAGTTGGAGGAGCGAGACACTGGGAGATTCTGCCTCTGTATGTGCACAGCACACAGGTTACAAGAATTCAAGTTCCCAGGCTGAGGAGAGACAAAAGCAAGGGAATGTGGGATTGACAGGGCTGAATATCCTCCTCAATACCAAGAGCTCAACTCCACTAAAAACAGGGAGTAGGCTGGAATTCCAGCTCACGGACCAGAGTCAGCCATGATGCTGGTTACCTGGTTACTCTGGTGAGCCCCTTGGCTTCTTTGTGCTTCATTTCTCCTTCAAAATAAAGTACTAACGAGGTTTATCTCCCTTGTGAAGTACTGGGAGTCCTACAGCTGTAAAAGGAGCTTATAAGAACAAAATAGTATGAGGATTATCACAACTGCTAAGATAGAGGGCTGGAGGGCAAAACATTGGTAATGTTTCTCAAAGAGGCCAAAAGATGCCCATGGGGATTACAGATGACCAAAGCCCCACTTCAGTATCGGGCAACTTGCTGGAAACAGTTCCGAATTAAGGACAGTGTTCAGATGGCCATGATTTAACACATCCCTCACAGGGAGCCCCCTCTAAAGACAAATCCTCTCTTCCCTGTGGGAATTGTCAAAGTGCCTCAGCTTGATGACTGGCCAGCAACTTTTCTGGGCTTTCTAAATGCACCTAAGACAGTTAGAATCATCAACAGGAAAAAGGCAGGATTCCCCCCCCGCAAAAACACAATAACCACAACCTGGTGACACACATGCATCAACTGCAAGGACACTGCATCCTACTGCATCCCACAGTACACTTTGCTGCAAACATAAGTGTTCATGTGAAACACACCCACCACCTGAGGTCAGGAGCAATCTTTTTCCCAAAGAGAATAAAAATATCTTTTCTACAGAGGAGAAATAAAAACGGTCACAAAAGACGTGTATAAAACATGAAATAGGAGTAGTTTTAATAAAATAACACCTAATACACTTTCTTCCAGTACATGAAGAAGGAAAATGAATGAAGAAGATGAATGGCAAAGATCCCTTACAAATGATAAAAAGGCAATAGTTATAGACAACGCAGAGTTAACCCATGGGAGTCCTTGCCACAAGATAGTGTTGAGGCTACAATCAAAGAGAGGAAAAAACCCACTTAAAAAGGATAATGAAAACATACTGGGTTATAGCAACAAGAGTAAACAGAAGTTGTCAGTGGCATTTTTTAAGTGATTACACACTCTTTCAATCAACTAAGAAGTTCCCTGGTGGCCCATTTATTCCAAAATTACATGCCCTTCTGAACCATCCCCTACTGCCCAGTGTGTCCTGCACCAGACAGGACAGTGTCCTGGTTTCAGGTGTGTCTTTTTACGTGTGCCCTGCACACACTGATATCTTCCCCATCCCAATGGCTTCCAAGGAGTTAAAATAAAACTTCTTCCCGAGAAGAAGAAGAAGGAGAAGAAGAAGAAAGAGCCAGAGAGACAAAGTTAATTGAAACTGCTGTTTAATTTTTCAGCTCCACTGGATTACACTGTGGCACAGATGGTTCATCAAGACAGTCTCTGTCTGTATCACTGTCCGTCCCAGCCTCTTCCCCCATCATGCAGAAGGGAGGGGGAGGAAAGAACCACAGCAGGCAGTGACTCAAAAAAAAAAAAAAAAGGCAACTTAACACAAAAGAGCATTCTGTGCAGCTCTTTTCAAGGCGCTGGGACAATGCTCCCAACTTGATCCTTTCATAAAGAAAACGTTTCGGGGTCAGAAAACAGGACACATTAAGCCCAGAGAAGCACATTGGCCATTTTACCGCTGACTTTCGTGGCTAGCTAGAGGACTGCACTGGAGTTGGGTTATTTCACTTGTTTTTAAAGGTGGCAGCCCTGTAAAAACAATTGCATTTGGGGTTTGGGGTGGCCTCGGCTCCCAACCGCCCGCACCACCCCATGCTCCAGCACAGCTTACCCACCCCTCTACACTGAGAAAAGTCTAATGGAGATGAAAGGCAGCCTCTTTAACTGGATTACCCTTACAAGCAACCAAACCAAAGAGACTAAGAAACAGCTAATTAAAGCTGTTCAGATACAGGGAACAAATCCTTCCTCCTGCTCTTCATTCTCTCGCTCAGCCCAATTCATTCATATTTCCCCTTATGCCTTATTAATTCCTCTGTCACTGCTCTAAGGGACAACGGGAGGGGGAAGGGAGGCAGGTGGGGGAGTGTGAGAAAGGGGACCAAACCAATCCATGGGTCAGATTTTCAGCATTGATTTGGCATTTGCCACAGCTACAACCCATTGACTCTTAAGATTAAATTGATCATTAGCACTTTCTGATTGAAATAACTCCTGGATTCTTGCAAAGAAAAAAAAAACCTAAATAAAAAAAAAGCCCAACTTCTTTTGTGTAATAATTTGCTCTGCTAATTATATTTTCCAGAGGCCCAATGAAGATAAAACTCCCTTATAGTTAATTCCCAGTAAGCATTGTGTCTCTAGCTAAGGTAGCAAGAGTTCATGTTGCCCACATGAACTTCTCAGCGACTATCTGTTGCCCTTGGGATAACAACCAAATCTTAACTCCAGAGCAAAATTCAAACAAAAGCTTTTTCAAAGATGACATCTGCCTGGAGACTATTTTTGGTTTAAATTTCCCATACCAGGTGGATAAGGTATAGACTGCCCAAAACACAAAGGTCCGATCTCAAGTGAAAGAGATTCTGAATATCTCAGAAACTCTTGGTTGGGCATCCAGGAAAAGGCTGTGGACTCCTTTACAACTGAATCTCTTTTCACTGTTTCCTCCTAGTAAAGCAAGTATTTCCTTGTCCCCAACACTTCTAGGAAGGCATGAAGAAAGGTCTGTTCAACTGCTCTGTACCAGGCCAGCTCCCATCACCCCATCCCATCCTGCCAGTTCATACTGCACAAACAGGAAATTGCTGACTTTCCAACCAGAGGAGGTTTCTCCATCATGAAGGAGACTCAGGCACTCCAGAGGAGTCCACAAGGCCATGTCAATAAGCAATGATTTTTCTACAACCAGAGATTAGATGAGAAACTGCATCCTTCACTTACACCCGCCTCTGACAGAGGAGAGACAGAGGGCTCCATAGCAGATCTTTGTCCCTCTGGTATAGCACTTTCTGGACAGTTGTTAAATGGAGACTCATAATCAGGAAGATTAGGGCCAATGATGCCATTTCACAAGCAGGATAACTGAGGTTCATGAAAACTTAGCAGCTTTGTCAAGGTCACAAGGACCAGACCAGAGCAGACTTGTAGTGCTCCCCGGGAACCAAACTGGCACTCGGCTTCCCCTCCTTTGCCAAAAATAAATCTTAGGGGAAAAAATTCTGACGATTTCAGGTCAGGGAAAAGGATACGGATGTGAAAAGAGCCAGGTCAACCACCAGAGCCCTGGGTTGACTGATGCACCAACCACAGCTGCCCAGCCCCAGGATGCTCCCATTGTCTGCAGTGCAACCGCAGCTGCCTTTTGTGATTAAGAGGAGGGAAAGGAAAGCTTCACCTTAGAAGAATCACAAATGAAACCAGGACACCATGTGTAATTACTTCTAACAGGGTAACAGCAGGTATTGTGTACAGCAGGATGACATAAACTCTTTCCAGACCCTGGTACCTTGGGAGTTGTGTTTTAAAAGCCCATCTGCCTCCATGACCTGTTCCCTCCTGCCTTCTCCTTGGCACATGAGTGGGCAGCTGCCATACAGGCATGGGTATCCAGGAGCATCCTTACCTGCTACGGGCAATGGTATCATTAACACTATGGAAAAGCCATCATTATTCTTGGGTTGGGACATGTGTTTGTGGTTTCTAGCTGAAGGACATGGCTGGCTTCATATAAGAAGGTACTTCCCACTGTTATATTTTTTTCTTTGCTTTTGAAGAGGACCTGACAGCTTCCTGCCTCCTATCTCACCTGCCATAAACAGGGTGCCAAGAGGTGGAAGAGTCAGAGAGGCAAAGAGGGAGAGGAGGCTGGAGGGGGAGGGGGAGCAGAGATGACTGGAGGGAGGTCGAGAGAGGAATGAAGAAAGAAGAAAGAAAAGAAAAACCCAGCAGTGCACCATGTTGCATTGTTCACGCTCAGACCTTCAATTTGCTCTCTGCATTCTCCTGCAGCGGGGAGAATGTTACGCTGGCTTAAGAGACAAATCGGACACAAAATAAAGACCAAGCACTCAGCAGTAAAGCAATTATCGCAACATTTTATGCCGGGCCTGTTCCTTTTGAAGGCAGCCTGGTGCTGCCCGCATGTACCTTAACCCGTTCCTAATAACCATAAAGTCACCATTATTTACGGTACAAGACATTAAATAAATAATGAAAAAGCTGCCGGCGACGGAGCGAGGCAAGTGGGGGTTGCAGGGAATCTCCCGAGACCAGGGCTGGCACTGGCTTAACCTGCACTGCAGAAGGCAGAGGAAAACAACTTGCTTGGGCCTGGGGAAAAGAGGATGCATTTTTATTTTGAGGTGGCACCTCAGGCCCTGAGATCAGCCAGAGAGTAAAAATTAGATTGTGGGGTTTTTTAAAAAGAAGAGAGAAGCAAAACAGGGTTGCATGGGACTCATGGGCAAGCCACAAACCAAAAAAGGTTCCTACAAGAAGAAGGAGAGGTTGCAGGGCCATATTCTGACATCCACCTTGCCAGTGTAAATCCTGGTGTAATGCTTCTGGAACCAGGAGCTTCTGCAGACTTGCAGGATGTAACTGAGGTCACAAGTTAGTTCCCTGTGAGGAGACATCCACTCCCATCTTACTTAAATTGAGAGGTAAACAGATAAAAATAAAATATGAACATAAATATGGGTGACAGCAGGAGTTCCCATAGCTCTGGTTCAGGTTAATGTACAAAGGGCATATTCCCTACCCTGAGCTCCACTTCTCACCACCACATCCACATGGCCCTATCAGGAGACATTATCTGCCCTCCAAGCTCTGGTTGAGGCAGGTTTCATACACAAGCATCTCAACACCTCTGTTTCCAAGGTCTAGCTGCTTTTCCCCAAACCCATTTCTCTTTTGAATTTCTCCCTGTCCTGACAATCTGCCTTCTCTGAGCAGTGCTGGGTCATACTCTGGGTGCATGAGTTTGGCTGTGCGACCATGACCAACCCCAGCAGCCTGGGCAGGTACAGGTACCTCCTTCACCCTCAGACTCACACTATCCTTGTACTTGCTCTGAAGTGGTGTCAGCAGCTCCTACCTCCACTCTGTAGTTCTACAGGGGGTGACAGATACACAGATGGAAAGCAGGAGGCTGTATGTTATCACCCCCAGAACCTCAGGTCATTTCCAAAGTTCCTTATGAAGAGGGATCCAAAGCACCTCCAGCACCTAGCAATGCCTGCCTAATGTAGGAGTTGACAGCAGCTATGCCCTTGGGTTATAGTGATATTCCTGAAAGGGATGGTGGGTGTTCCTTGTCCACCAGTGCTGCTCAGTGTTGACATGGTGAACATGGACACCTCCATGCCAGCCACACGCCGAAGGTGCTGGGCTTACATCAGAGGCTGAAAGCAGGAAAAATTTGATCATGTCATTCTGTGCCAAGCATCATAGTGATTCTATATATATTCTGCTTTATAACTCTAAAGGCAATCAATATGAAATTTCATAGTGTTTTAAAGAGAAAACTCCACACAGAGTAAAAAGGGCATATAACAAGACTACTCTGAGAAATATGATTTATATTTTATGTGCATTTTTACCTAGTAAGTACTGTTAAGAGGCAAAGCTATTGTATTCTTGGATATGCACAAACACAATGACAGAGGCACACCTCACCCTACAGAGACTGTACCCTCACACAGCTGCTGCCATGCTGCTGGTAAGCTCTCACAGGCCTTCTCTCCTGGGGTTTCCTTTGGCTGTCCATATTTGCTGATAGACTCAACTTTAAAAGAAAAATTCAGGATTAAATGGGACTAGTTTTAAACCAATCTTTGTGTTGTGGAAATTTCTCCCAAATCATATTGAAATAAGGCTTGGAAAAAGGTGTTGCCCCTGGGGCAGGATGGAAGTTCTGGATCTTCTGAATTCTGAGGAACAAAAATGAGTTCTTTATATTTGTAAAATAGGAGATCTCCTTTTATAAGAGCTAAAACCTGCTCCTGGCACACCCCCTCTTCCTCTTGCTCTGCTGCTTCTGATGGATGCACAAGAGGAAGAACTTATTTCATTTCCAAGGGCACAATGGTCTGGCAGCACACACATCTCTGGGACATAAAATGTTTCTAACCAGAAACCAAAGGTTGTTGGGTTTATTTTCTTTAAATCAGAAATGTCCCACTCTATGACCTGAGAATTGGGACTTATTACCAAGAATTTGCCTCAAAAATGGAAAATCATCACATGAAACCATATTCCTCCTCTTTCCATGAGAGTTTCCACATCTTTTACTCCAAGTTTGTCCCACAAAGAACTGCAGCAATGAGAAGAGGGCAGCATTTTATTTTTACTATCAGGGGTGTGCACCTGAATGGTCTCTTGGGAGAGCTGAGATCTGGAAGTGCAGGCTTATGTTTTTCTTAAGTCTACTCAAAACAAAGGAAAATAAGCTCTTCTGCAGCTGAATGGGAGAATCAAACGCAGCCACACACAAAAGAGGAAGGGCCATCTGCAGCATCTGATACAACCAGGGAAGCTGGTACAGGTTCCCGCTACCACTGGGGCAGATGGGGGTGGGGGTAAGAATAGCATCACCCACGTGCAAGGAACACATTACTGGAGACGATGACAGGCTGGAATGAGTGATGCTCCACTCACCCAGACTACTCCACAGCCAAGGCTGGCCATCCAGAGAGGGTAATTCCCTGTTGCCTCTACACTGTGGAAGGGGTGAGCAGGATGCAGAGGGAGATGAACCAGGTCATAGAAGTTGTGGTGTGCTGCCCTCACCCCATCACGGTGCTGGGAGATTGGAAATCCCTCCCAGCTGAGGGATGCTGAGGCATCCTTCCAAACAAGCCTTTCCAAAGCCTGTGCTATGGTGGCAGCTGTGGCACTACACAGGAAAGAGGACCAAAGCTGTGCATCTTGGGGGGCACCAGGAACCCCACGCCTCCCTTGCACCTCAAGGTTATAAAACACAGCACGGAGCAGGCAGGCACGAGGGCAGGGGCAGCTGCTCCCTGTAAGATCTGCTCCATTACACCTCACAGAAACGGGAAGAAGGGGTGGGAAGAGAGGGAGGAGGCGGATTTCTAGGCATGGGTGGGTTCATTCTTCACCAGCTTACTCAAGTCAAAGCTACCACCGATGTGGGGGGGACAACCCGGCCGGGGGGTGGCCAGTGCTTCACGAGAACAAGCCATTCAGGCAGGCTTGCGTGTCACACCCAGCTCCTCGAGTAGACATGCCTGAGCTACTGAGAAAGCCACCACACCAGTGTCTCATAGTCCCCGCGCGACACCCTCTCCCTGTGCCTGCCAAATCTGCAGGCTCTGGGATGACACTTTTTTTTGGATGCCTAGCCCTAAAGCCAAACTGATGTCATTAAAGACGCTGCCCCCCTCCTCCCCCTTGCCTCCCAGCGCCCGGCCACCAGGCTCAGCTGAAATGTAAACCTCCCCGCCTCTCCCCACAACAAAAGCCAAAGGCTTTCAAAGCCCAACCTGATTGAAATTCAAAAACTTTTTCAGCCCCTCTCCCTCCTCCCCACCTTGAAAAGAGAGTGTATAAAACTAGGAGACAAAAGCCTCCCCCAGCCCACCCTCCGCATTGTCTGGCCGGGGCGGGTTCGGGCCAGCGACAAGGGGCACCCAGCCCGGCGGGGGCCCCGCTCCCGCTCCCCGCGCCCCACGCCCCGCTCGTCCTCGGCCGGGGGGGTCCCGAGCGTCAAAACACACCAGCACGCACCCGAAATAACCCACTCCCCGCCTTTGTGCGGCACACAAAGAAGAGCCGGGCAGTGATGGAACCAGGCGGGTGATTTACTCACCTGCCTCTCCGGCCCCCCGTAGGTTTCTATGGGGCGAGGGGGAGGGGAGAGCTGGCTTTTGGTTTTACACACACACACACACACACACACACACACACACACACGCACAAACGCACAAACAGCTTTTGTTGCTGTCCCTTCTCTTGAGCCAGCATCTTCTGGATGATCCCTAACCTCTCAGCTAGCTGGTGTCCCTCTCCTCCATACCGGCGTTGGATGTCCCATTCAGTGCTCATGGTCCACACGTTGAATTCTGCAGCTCCGTTCCCTTTGGGAGAGACATTTCAGGATTGCTCTTTTGACATGAGCTGCCATCTACACATCTTCATCTAAACAGTCGCCGTTTCCCTCTCAAGTACCTTCCCTAGTTCCATATCCCCCTCACAGAGAAGACATCTTCTCTGTAAGCCCCACTTATGCCTGGTTATGTAGGAAGCCAACTCTACTAATTCATCCATTCCTTGCAGCCAAATCAGCATCTCTCAAAGGCTTTAGAAAGGCAACAACATTACTACAGCCTATTGGGCTTCAAAGCCTTATGTTGCTGACCTGTCTGGGCAGACCCCATCCATTTTTCCCATGCGGCCAACGGAACAACTGAGATAGATAGGCTTTAATACCCAAACTGCTCCACAGGGGTGGTCAGGTGTGTCTGATGCAGCTGACTACCTGAACCCAGTATATGAGCAAAATTGCACTGACTAAGCCATGGTTTTCAGACATTAACCACAGCATTTAGGAATAACCTCCCACAGCGGTGGTCCACCAATGCCATCTTACAGAAGCAGAGAGACGGTTTGGCATTTTTACCACCAAGATTTTACAAAGCGCTCTTAGAAGCAGCAGATGTTCCAGTGATAAAAGTTGTCTCTGCCCATTATGAAAAGAAACAAAGTAACGGGAGGTAGATTTTTTTTTTTCTTTTTTTTTTTTCCTCCAATTCAACAGCAGGCTCTTACAGGGCGCCTCCTGTGGACGGAGGAGATGGTACAGCCTCGCACACACTAATAGCAGCCCATTGATTGGTCTTTGCTCCTACATGCTTCCCAGCACTTCTGCTGCTGCTCCGTTACAACACCTCAAGCCTTTCCATTTCTCCTTCGATACTGCTCCTGCTACAGTTCTTTCCTCCCTAGACTGTAAGATCTTCAGAAGCAGCTCTCCTCTCTGCTCCGTGCTCTCCTGCAAAGAAGCCCTAATCCATAGCAGCATATGGGTACCGTCACCACAGCCTGGCTACACATACTCCTAAGATGTCACCCCTAAGCTACACTGAGTGGTCCTGTGCTCAAAGGTGACATACTCCCCCAAAGATGTGACCTTAAAATGCTAAATACATCCCCTAGTTCAGATGCTGGTACCATGTGATAATCCATTTTAAAAAATCTTGAGAATGGCTGATGTGATGCATAAACAAGGATGAGGGACAGCAGACATCAGATTCTTCTCTACTACTACTCACAGCACCAGCCTGGACAGTTGACACTTTTCTCTGGACCTCACTTTCCCTAAAAAAAGGGAGGCAGTGATTCCAGCTCACTCTTTTAAGCTGCTCTGAGATCTTACAAGTGAAAAGAAATAGGTGTACAAAAGGCCAAGTAATAGCTCTGAATCCAGAGCTAGATGACAGACCTGACTCCTGACTCAGCTGCCTGCCTGTACAGCTCCTTGGCTATCCAAGACAGACTACTAAATTATGCAAAACCTTTGACTGAGACTGGCTTAATTAAGTTTTAATTTTAGTAAATTACCAGTGTGGGAGTGGTTGAATCTGTGAACCATTACTCCTGCTTGTTTGGGATTTTATTTGGAAATAAGACACTTCATTACATCTCTATAAATAAGATCTACTCAGAAAGAAGAATTGGTGGAGAGGATCGATATAGAAGGGGGAAGAGGAGTGAGGGGACAAGCAAGCCAGTCTGGGAAAGTGTGGTTAACCCAGGAATTTGGAAAAAGCCATCCAAGGGCTGTGTATGCTCCACTTGACTTCTCCCCAGCCTTCCAACATCATCCTTCAGTCTCATCCTGAAACTTGCAGCACCAATGCCATCCATGGCAATGCTGTGGATTCTTGTCTGGCTGCACATCTGCCTGCGATATTTTGCCCTGAGAGGCTTCCTCATCCTTACACCCCCTGTCCTTGAAGCAAGGAGATGTGAACAGTCTTCATAAGTGCACAGAACTGACCTCCCCACAGCTAAAATGGGCTTGTAAAGCTCATCAGGTGCACAACACCATTACTACCATTACTACTGTCATGATCTGATACTGCTCCTAACCCAGAAATTGTTTCCACTACAAAGTATTGTACCACCACACAGACAAGACTTGGAAGTAATTGTGCCTCTTCTGGGTGGCATGGGAGAAATTCTTCTTCACCTAGAATACTGGCTCTACTGTTCTAAGTTCCTAATTGGTTTAACAGCATGATGATCACCTATGGTACTGTAATGCCTTCTTCTGCCACTGTCACTGCTGGTCCCAGTGCTAACAGCCGCCATGAGCCACATGGCAGCACAGGACGAGGGTACAGCCTGAAGGCCAGTAACCCAGGCAAGCAGTGCCTTACCCATCCAAAAACCTGGTGTTTTGAATGCAAAACAGATATGCATTTTTACAAAGAGGACTCATTCCTAAGAGAACAAACCTAATAGGGGACTAATTTGCTGTATCTTGTAGTTTAATAAGTTATTTCTAAGATACTGTGTTTCATTTTTAAATTGAACGCAGCTTAATATCTTATTAGTCAAATATTACAGTGTTTATAACTTAAATATCTATCGAGAGGAATGACGATACTTTTACAAATCTCCTCCAATAGCTTAAGTTAAAAATAAACCAGCCAATCTATCAATCAGCCTTTTTCATTCATCTCAACTATTGTGGGAAGAAAAGAGCAACATACGCAAGAGAGAAGCAAATGGTCTGAGAAGAGGCAGCAGAATGTATTGATCAGAGTTTAAAGAAAAAAAATGTTAGCAAAACCCAGACACACGTCATTTGGTTTAATGCAACCCATACAAACAGCTCCAAAAGGCCACAGCTGCCTGCCTTGAGCTCTGCTCAGGTTGGTGGGTGCCTCTCTCCCAAATGACAGCCCTCCAGAGTGGGCAAGACCTCGCTCTTACTACTTTAAAACNTTAAAACTACTCTATCTTCCCTGGAATAATAATAATAATAATAATAATAATAATAATAATAATAATAATAATAATAATAATAATAATAATAATAATAATAATAATAATAATAAAAGAAATAAGACAAAAGTCAACATTGTATCCTTAGGGCACCAAAATAATAAATAAATAAGCAGGAATGCTTGCAACACACCAAGTCTGACAGCTTAAAGTGTGCACAAAGAAAAAAGCACTGATGAGAGAGTGAAAGCCATCCTTTGAACTCCCGCGCCCCAGCACTCTCAGAGGCGACGGATTTATGCCTCTGCTCCAGCATGCCAGTTCAGAGAGACCCTTTCTATCCATCTCACCCTGATGGGGCTCTCAAGGTCATTTGTGGCCTTCTCCCCCACTTTTGGCTTTTATTGTTTAAACTTTCACTGTTTTCCTGCAGATGGGAAGGGAGAGAGAATCATCTTACATTTCTTGGGTTATTTAAAAAGAAAGGGAAAGAAAGGGAAATAATATTTTTCCTCTCCCGAGAGGAAAGTTTTCGTGTTATTTTGATTTTTTTAAGGTTTGTTTGGGTTTTTGTTTTGTTTTTTTTTTTTAATAATCTGCCTGGGAAGGCTCCAGTCCCTGGGCTAGAGAGGGAGCTCCCCAACCCTCTCAGCCTGTTGCATTCAGGCAAGGTGAAGAGGCACAACTCGTGTTAGGCCGATGGGAACAAATCTCCCCTTTTGTTCCTGCCAAAGGCTTCGCTAATTGCCGTTGGCCCGACCCTGCCTTATCGTCGATCGCTCCCAGAATGGGAGGGCACAGGCAGGTTCAAAGAAAGGAAGAAAGAAGAAAAGAAAGAAGAGAAAGCAAGAGAAAACATTCCTTTTCTTTCCTCCAGCAGGCAGTGCGAGACAGAAAACCAGAAGGAAAGAAAGAAAGAGGGAGCGTGATAGAGAACAAAAAATAAATAAATGACCCAAGCCTGCTCGGAAGACCCTCTTTCTCTCCTATCAGCTTTTACAGGGGGCAATACATTTTATTCATTGCCAGGTCTGACTTATCGCAGCCTTGTTTTTAATGAGGTATAATAAGGGGAACNGCAAAACCCAGACACACGTCATTTGGTTTAATGCAACCCATACAAACAGCTCCAAAAGGCCACAGCTGCCTGCCTTGAGCTCTGCTCAGGTTGGTGGGTGCCTCTCTCCCAAATGACAGCCCTCCAGAGTGGGCAAGACCTCGCTCTTACTACTTTAAAACTACTCTATCTTCTCTGGAATAATAATAATAATAATAATAATAATAATAAAAGAAATAAGACAAAAGTCAACATTGTATCCTTAGGGCACCAAAATAATAAATAAATAAGCAGGAATGCTTGCAACACACCAAGTCTGACAGCTTAAAGTGTGCACAAAGAAAAAAGCACTGATGAGAGAGTGAAAGCCATCCTTTGAACTCCCGCGCCCCAGCACTCTCAGAGGCGACGGATTTATGCCTCTGCTCCAGCATGCCAGTTCAGAGAGACCCTTTCTATCCATCTCACCCTGATGGGGCTCTCAAGGTCATTTGTGGCCTTCTCCCCCACTTTTGGCTTTTATTGTTTAAACTTTCACTGTTTTCCTGCAGATGGGAAGGGAGAGAGAATCATCTTACATTTCTTGGGTTATTTAAAAAGAAAGGGAAAGAAAGGGAAATAATATTTTTCCTCTCCCGAGAGGAAAGTTTTCGTGTTATTTTGATTTTTTTAAGGTTTGTTTGGGTTTTTGTTTTGTTTTTTTTTTTTAATAATCTGCCTGGGAAGGCTCCAGTCCCTGGGCTAGAGAGGGAGCTCCCCAACCCTCTCAGCCTGTTGCATTCAGGCAAGGTGAAGAGGCACAACTCGTGTTAGGCCGATGGGAACAAATCTCCCCTTTTGTTCCTGCCAAAGGCTTCGCTAATTGCCGTTGGCCCGACCCTGCCTTATCGTCGATCGCTCCCAGAATGGGAGGGCACAGGCAGGTTCAAAGAAAGGAAGAAAGAAGAAAAGAAAGAAGAGAAAGCAAGAGAAAACATTCCTTTTCTTTCCTCCAGCAGGCAGTGCGAGACAGAAAACCAGAAGGAAAGAAAGAAAGAGGGAGCGTGATAGAGAACAAAAAATAAATAAATGACCCAAGCCTGCTCGGAAGACCCTCTTTCTCTCCTATCAGCTTTTACAGGGGGCAATACATTTTATTCATTGCCAGGTCTGACTTATCGCAGCCTTGTTTTTAATGAGGTATAATAAGGGGAACATTTTGTAACAACACGGTTCCTCTATTTTATCCGACAAACAGCTGTGTCATGGCCGTCGCTGGGAGAATGAATCATATCTCCCTGCCTGCATATGCTAACTCCCATGTAATTACCCTCGCATCTTAAATAAAGCAGGCCCTAAACCTGTCGCTCAGATTACAAGCAAACGGTGCAGACCTAGTAACTGGGGCCTCTATCATTACAATTAATTTATCACAGGAGCAGTTGAGATTAGAGACTAGAATTAAAACTCAGAGCAGGGAGGGTGCCCAGGGCTGACAGCGAGAGGTAGAGGAGCTTTATTGCAGAGGCAAGGCAGGCTAATTTCTTAACTGGAGCTATCCTGGATATTTTTTCGTTCTTTAAGTTACTCGCTCAGTAATTTTCCTGAGGCTACAACAGAACATTTTTCTCCCTGAAATGTCAGGAAGCAGAAAGTAAAGGGAACTTTGCCCTGCATTAAGCCCACTAGATAAACGCAAATGTACAAAGGCCCCAGTCTGTGTGAGTTTACGTGTGTCCGGATACATCCATGCCTGAGATTTTTCAGAAGACATCTATGCTGTGTTTGTATATGCACACACATATATATGTATACATAATAATATTCCGATGAATATGTACATTACGTACATAGAGAACCAGTAGCTAAGCAAGGGCATCTCTTCTTCACTGCTACACAGAACTATTTCAAAAATAAAGTTTTGCCTTTTCAGAACTGCTCTGCTTTAACTACAACTTGCCCAACAGAACAGTCTATTCTTCCTTGAAGCTTTTCCCCAGCACCAGTGCAACACTGATTTGCTGTGACACGAGCACATCTACCACTGCTGGGCTGCCCTTGCTCCCTGTGCCCACACCTACAGGTATGGGTTACCTCCCCACACTGGGTTCCCAGTAATGCTTCTTCTGCTTCTTTGGGGGAAGGCCAAGGCAACCAAAGGTGCTGAAGAGAATTCAGAATTCAGACCTTGCCTACAGAGAGCTTCATCAGCAATACAACTGCTTTGTCTGGAGGGGACATGTTTTACCAAGTACAAGACCATTGTAAAAGTACGCTCGCTTTCCTGTGAACTCCCTACACCTACACAGCTCGTTTTCTCTCTCCAGGATGCTCCTTTCAATCACTTTCGATCACTTGAGGTGCTGTGGTGCCCAGCATAGCTACCCAAACAGATGTTTCACACAGCTGCAGGGCTCCTCCAGCCAAGAGCTTCCCATTCCTGTAGCCTTGCCTGAACCCCTCCAGCCCATGCCATCCCCTGTCAGTGCCTCCCTCCCTTCAGTAGGACAGCCTGCCTTAGGGCCAAACCCCAAGCATTTACTTATATTTGCTAATATATAGTGAGGGGAGGAAGGAAGAAAGGAAGGGGAAAAGCCTTTAAAATCAGTCCCTTTAAGGTCTTTTTGCATTAGAACAACGATTTTTGCTTGGTGTGAAGATTCCTTGCTGCCCTCCTGGCAGAATATGATCTTTGTTATGAAAACCACTCTTCCTCAGCCATGGTCTACTGTTGGTTACTTACAATATCCAGCAAAGCAGAGAAAACAAACAAAACTGATGAACAATTGTACATCCATACCAGCCCAGTGCACTCCTACACAAGGCAGCTTGCAGTGTGCTGCTTTTTTTCCAGCCCTGCTCCCCCAAGAAGATCCCATACCCCAGAATGTTTGCTCTACCTGAAGACAGGCATCTGCAAGCAGAAGAGAACCATCTCATTGCAAGATCAACTGCAGCTATACATACAGAGGAACAGACTCTTCAGACAGCAAAAACTTTCTGGTGTCAGAGGGAATAAGATGATTCTTAGTCAGCTCCATCCAAAATAGATCCAACTGTAGGACTGGGGCCTAATTCAGTAAAATAATAAAGAAATATATTTTGATTAAATCATATGTGTTTTTTAGAAAATAGTATCTCTCTTTTTTAGAAAACTGTATATCTCTTTTTTTTTTTAAAAGAAACTTTCGTGAAGTGATGGGAAGAATCATGAAAATCTATTTTATTTTCTACTATCAGGAACTTGGTCTTTTTTATCAGTCTGCATATTGAAAATAGTTTTTGCTGTCCTCACTTTTGCTTCCAGTTGCTCTGCAGTGACTTATCTTCCAGCACTTTGTGCACACTGCAAGGCCTGAGCTCTAAGATGAATAGATGAAAGGGAAGGAGGAAAGCTGGCTTTTAAAGGATTGGTATACATACTTATTTCAAATTAGTTTTAGATTTTTTTTTTTTAGGCTTTGTAAACATTATTTCTTGTGAAAAACTGAATCTGACACCAAAATGACATAGATACTTAAATAAAAGAGTGCCTATCTGTCAGCAGTGCACTCCAGCCAGCAAGAAGGTTATAGTTTTATGGGCACCAGAGATGTCACTTGTGGGCAGAAGAAATGACCTGTGGTCCTTCCAGCCCAGTGTGGTGTTTCCAGCAAAGGTCAGACCAGATGCTTCTGTGAAAGATCAAACAAAGTAAGACAAAAGGAAGACACCACTGTAAACAGTTACAGGGCAGCCTCAATTCAAGGGAAGTTTCCTCGCCAAAAGCCAGTCACTGGCATATGCTCTGTTCTCATGGCAGAAGGCATTTAGCAACATCTTATAGGATTAAACTAAAAAACTCCTAAAACTCCACTCTCCAGTATCAATGGGACTGGAAAGCTGGAATCTATAATTATTATTATTATTATTATTATTATTATTACTA
>VYZS01105050.1:31144-49710 GCA_013400695.1 Neodrepanis coruscans
TACTTCCTTTGAGCCATCCAAGTTCCAAGATTGTTTCTGAAAACAGTTTCAGTTTGAAAATTGATTCCCCCAACCCTAGTACCATTTTCTGTCGACTCTCCCACAACCTCCAAGGCTCCAGCACCTGACTTCAATGCCCTGAGCTGCTCTCATTTCACAAACTGTAGGTTAAGTCCTTTCTATTTTTCCCCATGGCCTGCTCCTGGTTTTCTCTGTACTGTTAATATTTTTAGGTACAAAGTCAGTGTTTCATGGGACAGAAGACCAGTATGTTTCTCATTCCCATGTTATGAACAGTGAGACAGTCACTGGTGTCAACACGGAGCTCTGTGGATTCATTTAACAGGAATCAGCCTGGTTTTGTACACTTGCAGCATCTTAGATTTCTACTGCATGGGGACATCTATAGTTGGTACCTCAGGCATTTCACCAAGGTTCCTGTATGAGCAATGCCAAAACACTACAGTTCACAATCCAGTTCACATCCACAGCTGTGGAACAAGCATCAAACCAACATCAGCATAATTTTAAATGTACATGGGCATCTAGACCTCTTTCTGCAAGAGGTTAATATCTAATAGATGCTACTTCAGGATTTCTGAGGACTGGTCAGCCAGTCTGGTGTTTGGGAAGCAGACCTGAAGAACCGCATATCTCATAACCTCCTAGAGTTAAAGGATCCCTTTAAAGCTAACCATTACGGTAATGGGTTGTTTTTTCTAACCACACTTGGACAGACCCTCATAGAGTTGAATTTCACAGGAGCTGTACTCAGCTGAGTACACTTCCTCCCATCAAAGAAACAGGATGGGGAGAGAGGCCTGGGCACTACTGACATTCAGAGACATTTGCTAAGACCCCAAAGCTGGCAGTGCCAAATCGCCTGGCTCACCCTTCCACAGCATCCCCTAATCTCATTAGAAGTCCAAGCGAGATGGCCTTGCAATTATCTGATTCCCATAATCTTGTGCCAACTTGGGAAAGGGCATGATGGAGGCTCAGGTATGGTTTGCTAGTTAACAAAGCAAGGCCAGCAAGACAGGGAAGGAATCGTCACCATCTAAGACACAGAGAAGAAGGCATCCCTAGGAAAAGTGCTTTTTCTAATCCTATTGACTTTCCTCTGGCATTTTTTAAGCCAGATTGGGGGGTTGAATCAAAGCAACTTCTCCTGCTTCTCCTACCCACACTTCTTCCTGCTTGCTGCGGAAAAATACAGACCAGATTACAAAGTGAAGGCCCACAAAGTGTTAGCACAAAACCTTTCTTTAGAAATTAGATTTAAAAGGTGTTTTAGTTCTCCACTTCTTCCCTCCAACCACCTTCTCCATTCAGCTTCTTCACACACATGCTTTCCTTCCCCAAACTTCTTTTTTCAACAGCAACAACAACAAAAGAAAGAAGAAAAGACATGTTGTCCTACCCCATCTGTCCTTAATTTCCCTCCCAGCTTTGCCTCTCTGCAGCCCTCTTTTTAAGCAGTCCAGCCATCAGACAGTGGGGGTGCAGAAGGATCATCCCAACCCTGCAAGCCAGGTATTCAAAAGGCTGAACTCAGCCCTATAGGGACCTGGGCTGCTCAAGGATGGGATGGAGAAACAGGGCAGCATCTTGATCCCTCCAGCTTGCACCATGAAGCTGTTGTTTTGGGCCCCCTCTCAGGCATTGTGGGTTCTCTAAGACCTCTGCCCCAGCAGTTTCTTCAGCGAGTTTCTCTTTCACTCTTAAATCAGTGGGTGTCCTAGAGGTGCAGAGCTACACCCACTGCCTCTGGAGAGCCACATCCCCTCTGCCCTGATGCAAGAGGTACAGCTCCCTGTGAGCTCAGTCATGCACTGATGTGTTGTGGCATCCAGAGACAGGCTGTCCTGAAGCTGTGACTTTCTGTACCCACCAGGAGCAGAATGGGTGGAATTTCAAAGGCCTGCAACAGGCTGGAGCCAGATCTGCCTGGGGTCTGGGAAAGAACCCTTGCATCATCCATCTCTATCGTCTCCAGCATCTCCCAACTTCCAGGGAAGGAAATACCAGTTCATCTAACCCAAAAACATAATGGATTTGTATTCAGGAAGATGAATCTACCACAAGGAGGATGAGGGGAGACAAAACCATTTAAAAGAAGAGATCTCAAGGGAGAAACTGAGCCACCCAGGACCATGATTTAAATATCTTCATAGTGATTCAGGCTGCTAACAGCAGCCTCAGCAGCCAGCAAAATACTTTTCCTCACCAAGGAACCCTTCCTACTCCTGGCAGAGAAGGGAGCAGGTGTCTGGCACTCCAAGAGTCATGACTCATCTATGGGGTGTGATGGTGCTGCTGAGAGCTGGAAAAAAAGAACTTCTGTTGTTAGAAGAAATCTCCATCAACTTCCACAAGAAGCAAACTCTGAAGAACAAGCAAGGCTCTGGCCCCTGCAGAACTGAGACCACAGAAGTTATCCACAGAAGTTCTCCAACACTCTCTACATCTCTCAGGTAAATGCTGTACCCAGGAGTGCAAGCTGAGGATGCAGAAGGCAGAAGTTTGCTGAAGATACAGATGCTAAAAACTGTTCAGGCAGGCTGTGCCAGGTCTCATTCTTCATGTAAGAGAGCTCCCTCTAGGTCAAACACTCGGGTATTTCAGAGCCATCGCTTGTTTGGGAACCCATGCTCTGCCCTGGTGCCTTTATCTCGACAGAAATGTCTGTCAGTCAGAAAGCCCACAGGTACCTCAGAAAATGTGGGGTTTGATTTCCCCTTGCAACCTGGCCTTCCTACTGCAGGCATCGACCACCTGTGCTCTGTATGAAGTGTGCACACACATGTGTAATGCATGTCCACGTAGCCCCTGGTTCTCAGTATTTCATCCCTCAGAGCAACTCTGATCCCTGGAGGTATTTAAAAGACATGTAGATGCAGCACCTGGGGACATGGTTTAGCAGCAGATGTGGCAATGCCAGGATAATGGATGGACTCAATGATCTTAGAGGTCTTTTCCATTCTAAATGATTCTATGACACCATGATTTCAATATGTTCAGCTGGAGCTACACCAGTGAAGGAGCCAACTTGTGATTTCTCCAGCCCCAAACCGAATCTTTACCCTGCTTTGAAATGGATGAATTATTCCACAAACTGATGAGCCGGGAGAGTTCAGCAGAGCCTTTCAAATTCACAGAACAAGAAAAATGAGATGGAAAAGACTTAATGTTGGAAAATGCAGGACTGTTCCCTGTAGTGGGATCCCAGGAGCTTTTCGCAAACTAGTTTTAAACCTTGAAGTCTTTAATACAACTTCCTGTTTTATTTTTATTTTACCTAGACTGGTATTTACTAATAAATATGCAGCTGGCTGTATACAGAACAGCAGGTAGCTCCCATTTACAGCTGTATATAACTGACTGCAGCATTCAACACCCTCACTCTGCTATGCAGTATAATACTCACAATAAAACACACACCGTATTTGCAACTCTGTCCATGTTACTATTCTGGTACGTGACACACATTAAGAAACATATTCAGAACATAGAAAAGAATTTACCATTTACATAAAAAAGATGCGCTGGGATTTTCAATAAGTTCCAGCATAATACAGTATCATTTTTATATCTTGTCTGCTCCCTTGGTCTTGCTGATTTAATGTGTCTTTTGTCTTTATAACCATAAACCTATAGGTTGTATATAGATTTTCTTAAACATAATATATGGTGTCAATGTGTATTTATAAAACTTCCCCATAGAAAAGTAACAATTCTCAGAACGACTTAATCCAAGGGCCATCCAGGCCAATATCCTGTCTCCAACAGTTTTTTCCATTAATATGGATTAGGCAGACAATACAGTTTACTACAACCTTGTTTTATAACCATGTTAGTGATAATAATACTGCCTTGTGTATAAATGCTTATAGATCACAGTGTACAGGAAAACAGCATCATCCCCACAGGGCAGGAAGGGAAACTGAGGCAGGGGAGATGGAGATTTATCATATATATAAAGAGGTATTATATTTTTACATATATATATATATATATATATATATGAACCTTAATGGACGTTATCTGCAACAAGGAGTGAACTAGAGCCCTGGATAGCAGCACCACCCACTCCAGCCTTTGCATCTCACCATGCTGCCCTGCCTGGCACCAAAAGATGGGCCACAAGCCTGGGGAAGGTTGCCCTGGGAAGAGTTAATGGTGGAGATCTCAAATCCAAGCACTGCAGGTGTCTGCTTTTAATTCTTTGCTGCTCTTCTCACAAACAGCCCAAGGATTTCCACCCTCCCTCTTTCTCCTTTACAAATGAGTGTTTAACATAAGAAGAGAGGCAAGAGGAGCCACAGCAGCCGGGACATCTCTCTCCTACAGCCCTTTCTAGGCAACCTGAGCAGGCGGGAAAAGGCAGCTGGCTTGAGCCCAGCAAGAGAGCGGGGACCATGGGATGAGTCTTCTCACATCTGGTTAAGTACTGCTAAACCCTCCAATGAGCTGCCTAATTATTACAACACTTCTGCCGAAAAATTAATGTGCTTGGTCGGCTGCACTGGGGCAGAAAGGGTAGGAAAGCAGCTGTCAGAATGCAGGTCGTGATGGGAGCACCAAGGAAAGAGGTTTGCAGCACAAGAGCACAAGAGAAGGGCAGGGAAGCTCTGCCTTCAGGGATCCTGCTGAGAAAACAGCCTCCTCCCTGCTTTTTTTGTTGCACAGCTCCCAGGAGAGGACAGTGCCAACAGAGTTGTTAATCTAGTAAAAATAGCCCCTGCAAAGAGCTCAACAGTGATGCCCTGCCTACCAAAACAACAGAACAACCTGCAAACAAAAGCATAGATGATCATCCTGAGGACCCAACAGCACATCCAAGAACAGGACCCAGGACACTGAGGTCCCTTCCACCTGGTCTCTGCTCATCTTTCCTTCTTGCTGACCCCTCATTTCAGTAATTTCCACAAAGTCCAAGTGTGGCACTTTATTTCTGCAGATCTCTATAGGTGCTGTAGGTATGGTACCACTGAGCAGAATCATTCATATGCGCATCTCTCTGCCAAAACCAGTTAAAAAGGCCTGCAGAGAAGACACCAGGGTCCTACTCCCCCAGTGCAACCATCTCTGTGTCAGGTTAGTGGATAAGCCTCCTTCTGCTACAGCCATGGTGGGATTAATCTCTTTCCTTAAACAAAAAGGTGGGCTTATTTCCCAAGAGATGTCCAAGTACACCCAGAGAGCTCAGCAAAAGCAGCAGCCTGCTGAGTGCCTTTTACCCACAGACATTTCATGAAATTAATTACACAAAAGTAAGTATAAAGACTAAGACAAATAGAACTGGCAACAGCTTGAACCTTTGGCCTGTCCTTTGAAAGTCTCTGGCAAGTCTCAAATCTTCTTGATCTGCTCACTAAAGGGATGACTGTCCCACAATTATTTTCCAAGCATTTGTTGGCAAGTTGTAGGAGGAGAAATACATTTCACTGAAGTTGTTAGTACAAAAGCACTGCTCCAGCCAGGGCCCTGGACTCCACTTCAAATTATAATATTTTAAGTACCTGAAAATAAATATTTTGTCAGCTGCTGAGAATTAAGAAGTAGCTTCGACCTTTCAGAGACGGGAACCCTGTGGAGATCGGCGAGGCTCAGAGAGTTAGTTGCAAAACAAGCTCTGCCCAGGCCATTCAACCTGTCTAGCATACACACAGCCTCCCCTCCCACGTTCCCAGCTCCTTGCAAGCTGCCCGGAGCCTCTGGGGCACAACAGGCTCTCCTGCACTGAACAGCTCCTTCCCAATCAGGAAGTGTGCTGCCAAAAGACACTGGAGCAGCACTTCCTTATAAACTGGGTGCTCTGAGTAAAATGAGCATCCTCGAGATGGCAACAGCAGCATGTGAGGGCTTCCTACTCAAACTCACCAGTCCATTCCCACATTGCTCATTAGTGCTGTTGTGTCATGTTGTACCTCTCACAGTCCTAGGAATTTTATCCACAAGGATTAAAAATACTCACTTTTGTTTTACAGCATCTGACCCATGGCCAAGTACCTGGGTAAATATACCTGTCACCTCCCAGATCTCTGAACCACAGTGAACATTGTTCTGCTCCAGCAGTGGCAAAAGGAACCCACAGAAAGCAGGAGACTTCTGGTTTTCCAACAGAGCTCAAGGAGTTAAATCCCTCTCCCTTCCCCCCAGTCTTTCTGCCTTTGGCCTTTAGATCAGCCCTGGTTGCCAATGAGGACTCATCGAAACACCACCAGGCTGGGCCTGTCAGGAAGGAAACCAGCGCGTCCAGAGTTTTGTTGTTCTAAAGACTTTTTTTTAATTTTATTTTACTGCTCAGGAAGGAAGCCAGAGCTTGCGCTTCAACTCCAAGAATGTTGATTACTCATCCTTCCCTGCATTATTTCTTTTATCTCTCACTTTTATCTACCTTACTCCAAATATTTCCCCCTCAGTTCTTTCTTCACTGTTCCTAGTCACTGCTTTCAGCTGTTCATCCAAGTTTCATTACAAAAAAAAAAAAAAATTTGGCAACTATTTCATGAGAAAAAAAATCCCAATTATCATGTTTATTAAACATGCCTCCATCCCTCCCCCCAAGCAGCCTTTTCAATCTGGGTACCGCGGTTATAACCACCGCTCTAGGACTTGAACAGCTCTGAAACATGAATAAAACCACCCTCAGCAGAGGGATATCATAACCCCTGCTTTAAAGATGAATGATGAGAAATTACTCTGCTTGTCCAAGGTCAATAGAATCTACAGCACAAGCACAACCTATGCTCAGGGCTTTGCCCAGGCAGCCCTTTCCTCTTCTTGCTCTGCATGGCTGCAAGGATTAGGCACTCAGCTCTGCCAATAAACGTGTCCTTCATCTTCAATAACCTCCCCCTAGTCAAGCTAGGAATGTGTAACAAAATTAAAAGAATTGTTACGTGATGAGTTGATGACACCTTTCTTCAGATGCAGAAAAATGTGGGTCCTGGGTAGCCCTAATGTCACTAAGCCACCTGAGTACATAGCCGAGAGACTATCAGCAAGTGGTGTCTAACTGCCTTGTCCTCTGCAAAATCCATCACACCACCCAGGGGTTTCCTTTACTTCTTTGCCCAGGTGCAGCTAACAACCCAGACACAACTGGCAACATCTGGAAAAACACACACAGATGTTTTTCATTGACACTGTAAGCTTCCCCAATCTCCACCAACGTGTGCCCACTCCCTAGGATGGGTGCCCATGTGTAAGATGTGTGTGCTCAAGGACAGATTGGGTCCTCACAGCATGCCTGAAGAGATGACCAAAGGTGAAGCTTTTTTTTTGTAGTTTATGGTCTCTTCTTCCTTGAGATGTGCCATAAACCTCGGGCCTGATCCAGTTCATACCATACACAGCTTCCCCAGGCTCTTACATCCATGACATCTCTGTTACAAACAAGCAAGGCCAATTCAAGTTCTCTCTGCCCAGCTCTGTCTTGCTCTAACACAATCCTCCCCTGTTTCCACAGTTAACGCATTGTTTTCATTTTAAGAGGGGAAAATAATGAGATGGTGGGAACATTACTTCTGTCTAATGGAGACGGAGATCTGCAGCTTTTCATAGCTTACTTTTTCCAGTATATCATAGTCCTGATCCAAATATCATCATACTTATTTCAGTCCTGGACCAAATGTGGGACTGGACACAACACATTGGCCAAATTAAAACAGAAATAACTTGCAGCATTTTTCTGCTTCACACTTTTTCAAACACTCTTGCTGACATTAAATTTCTGGTCTGCAGACGCCCTGCTTCCCACACTACTGAACCTCCCGGCGCCTTCAACACAGCTTCCCTGAACACGTTAGCACCAAATCTCAAGTGAAGGCAGCCTGCCCATCATGTTCCCTCCCATAACTAGAACAGTTCTTTGAGAGCAACACTTCTGTGCATGAACCCAAATATGCAGAAAAGAAGGAGCAGCACAGACAGTGGCAATGAGTCCCCAGGAGCAGAGATGGCAGAAGCAACACCAGCTGTCCTGTGTGCTGAGCAAAGTGCAAATCTGAGGGCCAAGAAACAGAGTTATAAGAGCTTGGCTGTCCATTCCCCCCTCCTCCCATCTAAGGGGCACCTCCTGACGTATGAATGCATTCAGGCTGGCAACTTTTTGATTGTAACCATAAAGTTCCTTTGCTTGTCCTTTGTGCAGGGTTAGCCAGGTCACTGATTGTTCCTTCATCTCCCTAGTAAGAAAAAAAGCCAGTGGTCAAACTGCCTCCTCAGGGAGGCTGAAGACAAGTGCTCAGGAGGTAAAAGCTGTCACCCTGGCTGAGGACTTTGCTGGAGGCTAATCTCTCATCTACAGCACTAGAAATGAAGTGAGAGGTTTGCAAGGAGGTGGATAAACAAGAGAAGGAAGTGAGCTTCTGCAGCCCCCTCGATGGTGCTGCAATGTTTGGATCCCTCTGACCTTCACTGATACCCAACACCCAGGATTTCCACCCATCCACACCCATCAGGATGTCGCTAGATCCTCCACACTGCAAAGAGCAACAAGGAGACAAGGTTCCCTGTAGCCTGCATGGGCCAAAGGTTGGGTTGGGTGCGGGGCAGCTCTGCTGCAGTATGGCCAGGCCACCCTGATAAGGCTTTCACTCACCCAGCCTGAGGTGCAGCACCCAGGATGCCATTCGCCCCCATGAACCCTCCTCCTCTCTCACTCACAAATACCTTCACATCGCCTTCTGAACAGCAGGAGGGCTGGAGCGGGGCCTCTGGTAGGAAATTTTATGGAGTGTCCCCCGAACAGGACTGGAACAGAAAGCTCCAAAAGAAATCTTTAGTATTGAAAGTGAGGCTGGAAGACAAGGCAGAGCTGTAACCTGGTACAAGGTTTATTCCCATCCCAGCACAACCGACAAAGCAGGCTCTCTGAAATGAGGGATGATTATCTTATGCCTTCTTATAATAAGGGATGTTCCAGGACAGACAATTTCACACTCTAAATGGCTTTGCAAATTTTTTTCCTAAAGTGCAGGGAAACAACAAAAATCAGATTAAAAGGTTGAGTCCTTTTTAATTATAAAGATCTTAATTTAAATCAAAGTACCAAAAATCCCAATAGAAAGAAATAGGTCCATCAGGGCAGTCCCCTGAGTTTTACTTTTTGCTCTGTTTAAAAAAAAACAATTGCTTTTGGGGAGGCTGTCACATGGAGCCTTCACCCCAGGGCCTTCTGGTTTAGTTTTCATACAAGCACCTGCCTCCCAAGGAACAAGGAGTTGCTCAGGGAGCCAACTGTGCCAGCCAGCACAGCAGCTGCAGCAGGATGTGTCCTGCCACCCTTGCCCTGTTCACAGCTCTGGCCTGCACATCTAAAAAGCCCAGGTAAGGCTGCAGGATTGCACTAGAAAAAAGCTCACACATAAAAACTCTTGAGTCTTTCCAAATTAAAAACTTAATGTCGTTACTCTGGTGAGAGACAGTTCCTAAGAACCAGTACTGCTGGGGGAAAGTAAGGACACAGTTTCCAGCTCTTCCTTTTAGGGGTATCCAGAGACAGCTGAGGCTTTTCTTTTTCCACTGCAGAACAGCCCAATATTCATTAAAAAGCACATTCTTGCTCTGCAATTCAGTGAGAAAGCTGTTCTCAGCCTCAAGTTAGAAAAAAGGAAGGTTTTAAAACAATACTGATTAGAAACTATGTCCCAGGTGAGGAAAAACACGATGGAAGTGTCCCATACCTGAACTCCATGAGCAGTTTCACTGTCACTAGGTCTCTCTCCCATGTTATCTGCATTTAAGACAACAAATCTCTCCTTGCCTTCTCCTCCTCAACATTTCTTTTCCCTCTGTTCTGTTGCTTAGGGCACTGCTGCAATGCAAGATGCCAGCAAATGGCTGAAAGATAGGAGAAAGTGATGGCAAAGAAGAACTCCCAGATTATCACAACCACCATCCACATTTTTAAAAGACAGGACAATGAAGAAGAGGACAGACACGGATAGTACCAAACCAAGCAGTACTTCAGCCAGAGCTTTCATTGACTTGAGGGCTGGGTCGTAGAGAAGGGCTGCCAACCTGGCCAGCAAATATCCAATACTTAAGCAGCAACAGGAAAATAATTCAGCACTAAGTTGTAAAAAAAAATTAATTCAGGGTGATGAATTTGCCACAAATGTCTGTAACCTGTCAGTGTCTATACTCAGGCCAGCAGAGCCAAGCAGGCAAAAGCAAGGCTGCATGAAAGGGAAGAAAGATACGATATATTTTACATGTGTACATCTACAAAAAGTGTGCATGCCCTTTTTTGCTGTATAGGAATCCGATCCTACATCAAATTACTCAAATAGAAATCCATTCTTTCTGGAGATTTTCAATTGCTTTGCATAGCTGAAAAATGTCCTCAGTAGTCACCAGTTCTGCTATTCCATCCTGAAGAGAGGTAAAACATTCATAGGCTATCTAGCACATTGACATGATAGAAGATCACCAGTGACATGAACCATGGGATAAAAATCGTCACAATTTGCTTTCAGTGTCTGCTTTTCTTAGAATATGGTATTAAAAGAAAACAACTTTGCTCCCACTATGAATTTGCATTAGAAACACATAATAAAAATAAAGCTTAATATTATACAAATGGGTACAGTTCTCTATAGTGCTCCGGATGCAGATTAAGGTTAGACAGATTTTAGATGACAGTTATTTACCTCAGTCTAACACCATGTATGCACAAATGGAATTTATTTTATAGCTGCAGATATTAGCCAGAAAAAAAAAAAAAGGATGTGAGGAAATCTTACAGTCTCACGTAAAATATAATTATGTCTGTTTTCTGCTTCTTGGAAGGCAAACAAAGAGGGAAAAATGAATCTGCTGCTAGCATTTAATGGGACTTGTCTAAATGTTATCAAACAAATAACAACCAGCAGTGATTCACAAACACCTTCACTTCTAGTTTTTTCACTGGGCAGTTCTAGAAACATTAAGACCTCATTGTCTTGAACACTTTCATTCCTATAGAACAGGATTAGGCCCATGCCTAAGTATGTCTCTTTCCTTCCAGACCTTCAAAATATCAAAGAAAGAAAAATAAATCACAGAGGCACTACGGCTCATTCTCTTCCTCCTGAAATGTTCACCCATTCCCCCTGGCTTCTCCCACTTCCTTATGCAATTGCTACCAATCAACGAGGAAACTGTTGCAAACTCTTGAATTTTGCAAGTTAGCAAGTAAAATAATAAAACAATGTTTTAACTGTCAGAGATCCTGGCTCGCAAAGTGCACTTTGGTCATTTCCTTTAATAACTGTAGTTTAGCAGTAATGATTTATAATAGTTCATAATATTCTACTAACTGTACTATATTAATAATACTAATACTTTGCCCTTGCCTGGTGTCTTCTGTCAGAAGATATCAAAGCGGCACACTCTGCTGTGAGGGAGGTATCGTTACTCCCTCGTTAGGGATCGGGAAACTGTGACTCCAAGCTATGCCCGAGGTCAGGATTCCCGATCCCCAGCACAGCACGGCAGCCGCCAAGTCTGCCTGCACTTCTCCTGCCGCAATTCTCTGACAGCAGTCGAGTCTGATCGATGGGGCTGAAGATTTAATGTGATTCATTCCTTCTCGAAAAGCAAGGTTTGGCCAGTGGTTTGAGGGCCGTGGTTTTGATGGGAAATACCGAGCAAGGTGGGGGGTTTGCCCTGCAATTGTACAATAAATACCCTCCTGCCAGCATCCAGACACACAGGGCAAAAGAGGAGTGATAAATATTTACTACGTCCATGCCCATCTCTCCAGCAGGAGATGGATAAATACGACATTTCGGTGTTGCTCAGCACTCCGAGGACAGTGGTTACAAGCTCCCGGGGAGTCCAAAAAGGAGGAGAAAGGGCAGGAGGCATCTCTGGCATGGCTGAGACGACAAGAAGTCTGGCCGGATGGCAGCGGCTGCGCGGGGAAACATTTTGGAGGCGAAAACAGCCCCAGCCCTCCCCCTCAAACGATCAATTAAAAGCCATCCTTCTGCCGAGAGCGGGCGCGGACAGCAAATGAGGGCTGAGAGGAACAGCCCCCGGCCGGGCTCTGCATGACAATTGATGGGAAGGGGAGGCCGGAGGGGTGGCGGGGGAGGCAGCCCTATTCCTCCGCTCACCATAGTGATTAGGTATTCCGAGTGCGCCAGATAGCCCCAAATAACAGAAAGAGAAATATAAACTGGAGACCGGCAGATCCAAGGCAGGCCAGATGGCCCCGCAGCCGGCAGAGGCTGCTCCCGTCCAGCCCTTCCCCACTTTAACTGTTCAAACATTTCTTTATTCCGACAAGACAATTAAGCCGAACAGCATGGAAAGGAGTCTCGGCAACAGTTTGGAGAGGGAGCAGGAAGGTTGTTGCCAGAAAAGCAGGAAAAGGAGGGGATCCCTGTGTGCTCTAAGACCTTCCTCTATGCAGCACACCTCACTCCACAAGGGCGGCATGTTTTTGGTGGTGCAACAGGGATGGATGTAAGGCCATCATCTCTGCTACTGCCCATCTGCCTGCCCAGCCCTTCAGAAAATCCACTGTTGCTCCTTCACTCTTCCTACATCACACAAGGCAGTGCACAACAGAAAGAAACATTCCACTCAATTTATTTCATTATTTCATAAGCAGAGTTAAGCTTGCAATTTCCCATCATCACAGCTGGTTATTATTAGCAACAAAGCATCCCTTCACATCAGATCCCAAATTTTCCCAGCCTTGGAAGTGGTGTATCCCAGTGAGAAGAGTTGTTAGCGATGGACATGTGCACGCATGCAGTCCTCCTCCAACCCATTTTTCTGCCACACAATATAAGAATAAAAAAACCTTCTTCCCCCCAGCACAGGTACATATACACACACAGCTCTCTATAGAGGTCCCAGCCCATAAACACAAACCCTAACACACATATGTCTGAGTGGGTGGATGACTGTACAGACAGCCCTCTGTCTGATTTCCAAAGTACCGTGTTATTCAGGAATTCGTACTGCAGTCATCGTAGCCCTGATGTCCATCACCTGAAGTGCAATTTACATTTGATCAATAACAAACCAATTGTCCCAAAAGGAAAATAAACTCCATGCTAGAGACGTTCTTTAAAACCCTAAAGTGGAACAAAGAGCTCACTAATGTGGCACACAAATTTCTCCTACAGAAAATAAAACAATTGCAGCACAAGCTGTGTCCACATAACTGAGTTTAAACATGATTATCAAAAGTAACAATAATCAAAATAATGTTAATAGATCCACCCCCACTATACCAAACACACCCAAGGGGTGAAGGAATGATCCCAAAGGATCCCAACCTACTCCCAGCTCAGTCACTCATCCTCAGGGCACACCAGGAGCTGGGCAAGAGCCACCAGCAGCAGCAGGGAAACTGAGACTTGCAGAATCTTGGGAGAGACTTGGAGACACGAGCTCTGGCCCGAGGCTGAAAAGTGAATCAGTGTCCAGGATGTAGAGGAGCATCTTCACACATTGGTCTGTGCTCCAGAAGAAGTCACAGACAATGTATGATGGAGACCAAGCAGCAGACAGCAATGAGAAACCGTCTTCTGTGATCCCACGGAGACTGAGGGCATGGGCAGGCAGCAAGAATGGCAGAGGTGTTTGCTCTGACAAGATCCAGTTCTCTGCCAGGAGGTCCCATGGAGGTCGTTATGGACCTCTGCCTGTCACTTTGTGGGAAAGCAATGGCCACAGTGACTGGATACAGAAGGGCACCAGGACAGATTTTATTGGAAGCAAAGAACAAAACCAGGAATCTTTTTTTTTTTTTCTGATTTTAAAATAGGGCTATAGATCTCTTTTGCAGAAAGGAACATGCCATTTATTTCCACTCCTTCTAGGAATCTCAATTATTGTATGCTTATTAAAGGAAACCCATAAAATATGTCTTCCAGTGTCTTTTAACACATGCTTTACAAGAAGCTCCTAAACTCTAACAAATGGCATTACTTCTCTCAGTAAGCACCTAAGGGAATGGGCCCATTCAGTACATGGTATGTCTGCTTCTCCCTGAAAAGGCTCCATATTTCTACATGCTCCCTGTACACTTCATTGCTGTAGATGTTCTGAATTTTAAATGTCCCATTTTACAGCAAGAGACAACTTATCTAAATGCAGGCATCTCAGCCAAATTTCTTGATTAACGAAGAACACAATCCCACTCAAATGCACCCCCAAAGGAGATACTGTCCCTTTGTGGGATGCAGGGTATGGGTCCAAGCAACACCCTGCTTTAAAAGTAAGGAAAGGTTCGCCCAAAAGGCTGAACAATTTCTACTGCAACAAACACATATCTTATGGGTCCAGGTGCTAATATGGAATATACCAGCACATATCCCAAATAATTTACTGAATTCTGCAAATTTCCTCCACTGCTGAAAACAAGCCAAGACTTTCTTCCCATGATGCAGAGGATTAAATAAGCACCTTCCAGACACACCTTGAGGTAGAATCTTGTTTTGTTGCAAATTATTTCAAGCATAAATCTGTATTTTCAGGAAAATTAAAACTGAGTGATTGATTTTTTTTAATGGAAGTTTCTTAGAAAATCACCATTTAAGCTATGGGATAAAGCAAATATTTTAATGAACTATTCAAAAAAGGCTTCTGCGCAGTGGAGCAGAAGATTACGCAGACAAATCATAGTAACTCATCTTCCACTTAACACAAACTCTTTCAGCAATCTGAAATGTACAACAAAACGGCTGAGCTCTGCAAACCTGAAAAGCACTCCTTAGACATGGAAAGGTGTTGCTGATCTAAGAAAACATTACAATTTCTGCCTGCAGTTGTAGAAAAGCCTAATTATATTTCTACTTTGAAGGTACAGCCACCTACCTGCACCTACCTGCACCTACCATCAGAAGCAAAAGTAGGCAGCTTTTACAAAGGGTTATATATAACAATTATACAGGGAATCCACAAAACTTCTCAGAGACAACAAACCCCTCAAGTACAGATTTGTATAGAAACTCCAAAAATATATATGCAAATGTTAATGCAAAACAGGATCACCGTTATATCTGCAAATATATCTGATTGCTCGAATTCCTCACTGTGGAAGTTTTCCTTTTCTGATAGTCAATGTCAAAGACCTTTAGGATCCCCTAAAAAGCTCTGCCACTTGTTCTCTCAGCCCCCAGCAAACACACCCATACATGTGTATGCACACACCAAATAAACTTGCCACGTTAATGAAGCGAAGTTTCCATGGTGCAGTATCTATATGTGATGAAAACATGATACAGAGCCAACAGACATATTTAGTGTATGCTGTCCTGCTAGTTACAGAAGAATTTTAATGTTGATGAAATATCAGGGATGTTGCATTTGCTCAGCTCTACTGTGGAGCAAAGCATCTTAAAGTAATTTAACAACATGGGTAACAAAACCAATACAACGAAACACCTTCTACTTCTGCACAAGTTTTCCAAGCTGCCTACAAAGTTTTTATTCTGCTTCCTTTCCCTTGCAAGTCCCCTGCCACGGCACCGGCAGCAGCACCAGGAGCTGGTGTCACCCTGCCTACCTCTTGCATGTGCCTGTGTAAAGCCCCGTCTGCTCCCAGGAAGGAGCAGACCCACGTTCGGCACACGCTGCTGGCAAAGGCACAGTGGTGGATGCGGACGCGTCTGTCCATCCGCAGCTGTGCTCCATGTGGTCTAATTCATTTAACAGATTTACTTCTTTAAATGGGGTATCTGACAGGATTTGACCAGCAAGATCCATAGCAGCTGATGCGCTCTAAATTCATTTAGCTTGCGGACCCACTCTTCCGCTGCTATCTCCCAGAGTACTCTCTCAAGCAAGCTTTTCACAGCCAGGTTATATCGATAAGGGAAAGAGCATCAACAAAGATGTTTCTAAGCCTTGCCATCTCACCTGCCTCCCCCATGGATAATTATATTACCAGCTTACAGACATACACATCCACATGCGCTCTCACCTACAGCCACTTCCCCTATGGACCCAAAAGGAGGGAGAGGACATGTTGAACAATGAAAGGAGTTTATGGCACAAAAAGTAGTATGGTTGGGGGTGGATCAGAAGGAGATGGGGGCGAGAGATAAAAGACCACATTGGTACTACAAGAAATACATGGCTCCTGCCTTCAGTGCGAATCATCCTGCCCTCGCAAACGCCAACATAAAAGACACACTTGCAGCATATTTCAAAACCAAAGAGCGATGGATTTACAAGGCAGGTTGATTTTATGATGACTTTTATTGAAAAGGTACGCCGGGTTTAGGCAGATGCCTTTTAGCGCTGGTAAGTTAGCACAGTGCCTAATTCAAGGAGACAGCCTGAGGAAGCAGTGCCGACAGGGGAGAGAGAGCCACAATGTCTCTATTACTCTCCTTGGTATCATAAAGAGGAGAAGAAAAATCTCATTTGAAAGGAGAGGAAGGAACGGTGCAAAGGTTTTGGTTTTTAAAAAAAGTAATATAATAACAAAAACTATAATAAAATTGTTTCTTAGGAAGAAAATTTACCAGAACAAAGGAGACCATGTGTAAAGCAAGCCACTCACTCCTTGATCTACATCTCTGGGTTTACAGGAAAACTCTAATTATAAGTTAGTGCTAGCGCTCTTCCTTGGTGTACTACACTCTGCTGCCTCCAGACCACTCCCCATCGTGGGTCACCCCCCAGCTCTGCAAACATGGAAGCCTGTCCTTCATGAAAGACAGCTCTGCCTCTCTATGTAGGCAACACCACAAGGGACAAGGTGATAGGAGAACAGTGAGTTACAGCAAGTGGACTGGGTTCCTTCAGTTCGATCATCAGCCTGCAAAAGGGCACATCACCTTTCCAAGGGCACCAAATGGGCGAAATGCTCAGAGATAGCATATGATGCAACAGCTGCATTGAATTGTAAGAACAATTTTTGCTTGATGCAAGCTTTGGCAAAGTTTCTGGCTACACTCCAGCTGCATCCCTATTTACACATATATATGTACCAGCACCTGTAGCCTCGCACTGTGGCATGGACAGCTTTCTGCATGGTCAACACTGCCTCTCCAGCTGCATGCTGGAAGGTGAGTATCCTTCAAGAGCATCTCACCTTAAAATCTGTCAATGTCATTTCAGAAGAACAAACCAATACTGCATGGCCGAGCTTGGAAAGGCAGGAAAGGCTGCTTTGCCTCTACCTCCAGCAAGTATCACAGCAGGACAATCACCTGTTGAGTATCTCCATGAGGCACAATTAAAGAAAAGTCAACAGAGGTACTTACATCTGTCACTTCGGTCCTCAGGACTGGATGAGGTCTCACGGTCAGAAATGAGGCCAGAAACTGCAAATATCTTCTTCCCCGTATCATCAACTTTGAGGGAGCCGGGGGAACTGGAAGGGAGCTGTGTGCCAAACTCATACTCCTTCCCATCAGTGTCTGAGAAGCGCAGATGGGGTGAGTCAGTGTCATGGCAGTTTTTCAGACGCTTGGCCGGAGTAAAAGCTGACTGGTAGCTCTCCCGGTCTTCAGTAGAAGCAAAGGGGCGGAAAGCCCCAACGCCACTGTGGTTCAACATACTGATTGGGGTGCAGTCCAGGTTGGGGGGTGCGAACTGAGGGTGGAGGTGAAGCAATGATGGAGGAAAGTCACGGTTTGCAAATGCTCCCGGCACCCCACCTTGACGGTGATACATGGATGCAAAAGTATATGAGCCATTGGTAAAGGGAATGTGCACGTCCTTATCTGCTGACACAGGGACCCCAAAAGGCCTCGGCTGCTGGCAGGGAATGGAAGCATCACGGCTGGCTTCGGCAGTGGAGGCGAGAACCATCAGTGCTGGGGAGGCCAGTGGGTTGGGGAGATAGGGTGAGTTCTCCATCTTGAATGCTGCCCGGTGTAAGTCCATCGGAGTCTCCTTCCTCAGCAGGATCACAAGCAGAATGATCTTCCCTGGAAGGAAAGCAAAGCGATGCCTACGAATGGAGTGGGGAAAATTACTGGAGCATCATCACCCTTCAAACACTGCAAAGAAACAGAAAAGGAAAGAAAATACAACCAATTAGGTTTTTGCACTCATCTCTCTGGAACGCTCCAGCAGCAGGGAGGCCACATGTGTTACAAGCCACTGGCCGGAGACGCACCACTGTTCTCATTCAAGAAAATCAATAGACAACTTCACACACTAGTGGAATCAGCTCTGGCTCTCCAGGTTAAAGGGTATCATCCAGAGTGGATGAATGAAAGGCAAACCAAACATAATAACATGCAGATTTAATAATGCACTAATAAAAAAGGTTCAGTCTAAAATTAACACGGTTACTCTAAATTATAATTGGAATTTTATATGGCAAGTGGCAGGTATATATAACGACAATAAACTTAAGAAAGGCCCCCCATACACATGCAACTATTTGCTTGGGGAGGGGGTATAGAACAAACATAAAATTATCCATTGTACATAGTTAACCCAAATCAGCCAGCATACATGGCTATACTGTACACAATGCTTGAGACTTATATAACAGACATGTATTTTCTCTCACTCTCACAGTACATATGAGTAGATAAGAACTCGCACACAGAACTCAATACCATCATATATATATATATATGTAT
>VYZS01105053.1:0-13235 GCA_013400695.1 Neodrepanis coruscans
CTCCCTGCGCCGAGCCTGCTGCATGCCCGTGGACACGGCGCCGCACACCCGCGCACCCATGGCCCCGCTGCCACACTGGGACATAGAAACCGCCCCCACACCCCAGGCTGCACTCACACACACACACACACACACACACACACCCTTCCCCTGGGCCGGCAGGGGGTGGGGGGAGGGGAGAAACGGTTTTATCTTCTAACCCACAACACCAAACTATTTTGTTGTGTGACATGCACAGTGATTTCAGAGTAAGGCATCAGGTTGGAACTATCCCAGAGCTGTCTCTTTTCTCTCTTACCCAAGGGGGTATTCCTTTTTATTGTCCATTGAATTGTCAGCTTTCTATTGTCAGTTTCTATTCAGCAGACAATAAAAAAGAAAACCCTTTGGGGAAGAATAAGAGGATAAGACTGATTTTGTAGTATGACAGATTTTGTATTGGTATCATTTTGCATGAATCTCTTTTTTTTTTGTGTGTGTGAGGATACTTGTGTCTAGTGTGGTTCATGTTTTCCATGAAGTGTTATTCCAATATCTTTTTTTTTTCTCATCTCAGGTTATTTGAGATAGTTTATTTCAAGTACTATTATTTCAAGATTAATCTTATGGAAAATATAAATTCTTTTGTTTTAATTGTAAAAAAAAGTTTAATTTTTCTCTACTTCTTTGAGTTAGTTGGTTGCTCTTTTTGGGTTTGTAGGTATTTGATTAAGAAACAAGAGAGAGAGAAACTTGAGTGTAGAATTTCAGACATTTCATTCATTTGGGTAAATGCTCTCTCAGAAATTGTGTTAAACATATTAAAGAATCTGACTAGCTCTCAAATGACTGTGGCTTATAAGAAACTATGCATCTGCTGGGGGTTTCAGTATTTTGAAGTTATTTGTCAGATATTTTCCATCATGGTGCTCCAGAAGAAATATACAATATGATTTAGTACTTAAACATATGATAGGTGGATTCTGCACGAGTAAAGGTGGTGGTTATTTCTCCAGAGATTGAAATGGCAGTATGCTCAAGCCTAATATACACAACTTTTTGCCCTTCCAAGCTGCACTACCCTCCTCTTACAAAAGCTCAAGTGCATTTTAAGCAACCCTGATCCTTTGTATGCCATTGTTTAACTTTGTAATAACTCAATGAGAGTTTATTTGGTACCAGTAGAGTTAATGAAGCTTGGTTTCCTGTTATTTTAGGTCTTTTTCCTTCAGCTCCTCCTTTCTTTCCCTATTTAAATCCCGAATGACATCCTCACCTAGCAAAGAGTGCTACTTCCCCATAGCACATTCTGTATATGCTGAGCAGCAGATTGTGGAATGGTTTTGCCTCGTTGTCTCAGTTTCACTTCCAAGGAACTTCTACTTATTGTAAGGACTTCTGCTTCTCTTTCAAATTTGGCTGAAATTTGGATGTTCTTTCCAGAAGTTTCTGTGGGGATCAGGAGGAGAATTTTTCTGATTGGGAGCTTGTCCTCCTTGGGAAACTGAGCTAAATGTTACAGCAGCCAAACAGTAGTAAATGTAAAAGCAGTAAAAAACAAACCCAAAACTAGTAGAAAAGGCCAAAGGGCATTTCTGGACTATTTAGGTGCTGAGAAATGGCCTTAGCACTTAGCACCTTACAGGATCATAATAGTGTACCATGGTTGGGAGTGCAAACTCGAGTATTTGCATTGTGAAACTCACCTGGGCATCACCTTTGGCCTTTATATGCAAAGTCTGGGAAGCAACACAGAACGAAATCATGTCTATACTCTGAGTTACTCTTTCACCAGGTGTCACCTACTAATGCTTTTGCATACTTAGATAGGCTTTCCTCATTGTTTCTGTATCTCGCCCTTCATTTGTAATATAATTCTTATAGGCTTTCCCACACGAAGCAGGAATCACTCCTGATGCATGCTAAATGCTACTGATCAAAAGGAGAAATGTCCAGTCTATTGCTAATTGCACAGAGAGTAGAAATGTACTAGTTATTTCCAAGAAATTCTTTCTGCTTGTACCTGAATATTGAAACATTATTATAAATTGTTTCTTTAGAAAAATGTATTACTTTTAAAGTGCTGTATATTTTCTCAGAGTCCATTCATGATATTAAAATAATTAAACTGTATGCAGTGCCAGCATTACTGGCATAATTGCTTAAGTAAAGGATTCTGTCCAGGGGAAACAAAAAACCCCAAAACTTTACTGCTTTCTCTACCTGTTGGAGTAGCAATTTTCTTGTGAGTGGTAGCTACAAAGATTGATACCACTTCCATTTTATGTACTTCTTGAAGGTGGGGACCTTATGATATTACAGTTGACATTTCCTCTTGTTGTTCCAAGAAATGGAAGCATGCTAGTCTGATCTAGCCTTGTAGGTTGCCTGATGAAAATCTCAGGTTCACAAAACACATTTAGATCTATGATTTATACGAGAGGACTTTCTTCTGCCCAGATCTGTTCCTTATGAGCACTTGCTGAATTGGAAATAAATCTGCCTAAGGCTGGAACAGCATTTTCATTGGAACAATCACAGTGTTTCACATTTCATTCTTCTCCCACAACAGATCACCTGTGCAGAGTTCACCACAGGACTGCAGACTAACTTTAGCTAATTTAAAACATTCTGCCCTATTTGTCTTCCCTTAACATTCCTGATTTAGGAGCTTCCTACATATTCTGAGCACTTAGAATCTATATTGGGTCAGAAAAGTATGCTAGGAAGGACAGCAGTAGTTGCTGTTTCTTTAATACTTAAGGAGTTAAGTATGAAAATGAAGCTTCATCAAAGTCAGTTTTGCCTGAGCTACTGAATATATGACTTTGGAACAATAAGAAGAGATATACATATTTATTCCTATAAGTAATTCCTAGTGTTATTACTTAGTGAAATGCACAGTATAACAGTCAGCCTTGCCATTAATTTACAACAGCACGGGTCAGGAAGAACACTGGATTACATTTTGAAGATTATTCTAATGTTAAGATATTATTTTAAAAACTGGGGACATGTCTTACATTACAGATCTTTGCATGACAAAACCTGCTATAGTAACTGGGGAAGTTTCTTTTAAGACAGATCTGTGGCTGACAAAATCTGCTATAATTGTTTCTAAATTGTTGGGTTGCTAGAAACTTGACATATCTAAAAGTCCTTCAGGCTGTGCTTAGAGTTTGATTCCACCAGATGACCTTAGAATGCTATGGCAGTGAGCTTGAGTTGCTCTCTGTTAAGCTGAGAATGGATCCAGAATTAGACCCTTAGAAAGGTGTTTTGAAGATACTTTTCTACAGAACACCTTCATTTGCTAAGTTACGTTGCAAAAAGTGCCCACAGTTTATTAGTTAGATATAGTTCTTCAGCAAGACAGTTTCAACTGTTTATAAACACCTTTTAGCTTCTCTTTATACCACATTTGGAGTTTATATGTTACGATTAAAACTGCTAGCATGTTAAGGCTATCAATAACAGCCCGAAGTCAAAAGCTAATGGGTGAAGAAATAACTATAACAAGCTTTAGAAGAAATCTAGTCCTTCTAATCCTTCTAGAAAGGAACTGGATTTCAAAGGCAATAGTGGACATCAGCTTGTCCTCAGGACTTTGAAGGGATCTTAGGGTCAGAAGTGTATGGACATATATCATTCTCAAGGACCTTGGATTGGGCATCTGCAGCTGAGACCTCCTATATTATTTGCAAATAAACAAATCACTTTGTTGTTTCAAGGGAGCGTTTCGTGAGGAGCATAACCTTGAAAGTACACGCCAAAAGGTATTTTCATTCTTCTGAGGCAAGTGAAACATTTCCAATGTGTACTTGCTACACTGCTGTAACACTCCTGTACTGTTACGTTTTTGACATTGTGTAGTGCATAAACTGACAGAGTCCAAATGAACAGGAAATTAAAGTTCTTTGGCCCAGCATTCATATAATTGTCTCTGTAATTCACCAAAGCAATGTCACAGGGTCTTGCATAAATAAATACGTATGAACAGATACATATTTGCACCAAACATTTTTACACTTTTTTTTCCCCCCTCAAGTTGTATTTATAAAACCTGATCCATCTATTTTTTTCACCACCTACTTTTGAGAGAGAGAAGGGCTTAACTGGACTGCAGGTAAAATATCTTTCAAGATAGAATTTGGCTTTAAGCAAAAAAAAAAAAAATGTATTCACTAGAATGTTACTAATGCATAAGCTGTAGCAGAATTCTGTCATATACTGTTTCGAATCTCAAAGAAACTGAAGTTATGCTTATACAATCTTGCATTACAAAGATTTATGTGTTCTTTTATGCCACTTACTTGTCTGTAATTCATGCTTTTAAATTCTAAAAGGTCCTCTTACTGCTAATAGACTAGTTCAAAAGTCATATATTCAGTGCTAAAACAATCCTTGACTGCATCTAAACCTAAAAATACATAGACCAGTTATTTTTCTAAAAGAAAAACTCAAATAGTTCTTTGAGCTGTTTTTATACTTTCTTCAGGTTTCTTTATAACCTACTCTATTTTGTTGCTCCAATTCTTGATATTTAAAAGCTTGAGTAAGTTTAAAAGAATCCATGTGAAGGCCTTATTTTGCATATAGGAACATATTAGGTACACTCCCATTCCTAGGATGAGTGTTGCTTCCTTCTTTTGTGTTTTTGTAACTGGAACAATTCACTTTGTTTCATTTTATTTTGCATTCCAGCAAAATAAGCCTTATTCCTAAAACACATCTTGATATTAGAAAATATTTTCACTTCTTGTTTCTAAATTGATAATCTCATTAATAACCTGTCTTTCAAACTTTAGAACTTAGAAATCTCATTTTTTAAAACATTTTTTTTTAATAGTAACTGCTGTCTAATCCAATTTTGCCATATTATTATAAACTTATCAAGGAAAGATTACTGTTATTAGGCTGCATTTAACTGTTTGCACACACTAAAATCTTCACACATTTGGGGAAAGGATGACAATTTCCTGTCCTATCTGTATAGTGAGATTTTGTATTTACTCTAAAGCGAAAGATAATTTTCAGGGCCATGACATAACCAGCTGAAGCTTGAAACACTTTTAATGATAAAGATTTATTATGCTAATAAAATGCCAAGAAGATATAATCACTTAATGCACACCCACACACTCGCACCCCACGTACACCTAGGGAGAAAGAGTCAGCATGGGTTTGTGAAAATGCAACATCAAATCAACCTAACTTGTTTTGGAGCAGAGCAGGAAGGTTTATGAATATGGAGAAAACAGCAAATGTTATATACATTTTCTTCAGTAAGGCTTTTTGCAGTGTGTCCTTATGACATATCAATAACTTGGGGTATCCTATGGCATACCCATAAAACATGGAAACACAATCCAGATTAAACTCCAGAATTGATTAAGCGCCCATTAGTGAACGGTCAGCACAGAAGAATCTATCATATGGGATGTGTTCACATGGTTTCTATCCAGTCCTTGTATTTACAACCCAGGCCAGTGGATGCAAACTGCAAGTGCCCCGTTTGAAGACAACACTAATCCAAGACAGGACTGTAAACATCTGGGTGTCCTGCACTGAAATTGAGATTAAAATTCAAAATGATCTTGCAAATTAAAGAAACTGTTAGAAAAAAGATTACATGTTATGTGACAGAAAAATCATTATTCTACACAGGACAGACAAAAAATAGCCTACATAACCTACATTCTTTTGCAGAAGCAGAACTGGGAGTGACAGCAAGTCACACCAGTGTGAAAAATAGACATTTCGTGTTTGATTGTATTAAAACAGTACATCTCCAAGACTGCTCTTTTCCTTGAGTAGAACTGTCAAACCCAGTGCTCAGTAAGGCAAGAGCAATTTGTCCAGTTTGCAACATATAGCATAGTTTGAGATATTCATCCTGTTTTATTGTGGTTGAATTGGAGATAGTCTAAAAAAGACCTCCATTTTTTCCCATTTCTTAAGATCGTGGCCCTTAAGGGAAAGTTAAATAAATGGGACATGCTGAATTTAAACTTAAGAATACCAGGAAGAGCATATCTTCAAGTACACATAAAGATACAGCAGGGAGGTAGAGAAACATCTGTCCCCTATTTTTTGTGAAAAGCAGAACAACTAGTGATTGCATTAGGCTTAAGAAATTCTTTCAAACCATAGAGATAATTAAACACTGGAGTATAACATCTGGTGAGGTTCTGAATTCGTCATCATTAGAAACTTTTAAGAACCAGTTAGGCAAACATCTGTCAAAGCTGACATAGTTGTAGTTGATCCTACCTTTAGGCAGAGAAAGAACTGGATGATGTCCTGCAGACTCTTCCAACTACATTTTAAAAATTACTAATTCTCTCTCTTTTTCTGTTTCCTTACTATGCTTTTCTCAGCTCCTCAATCTGTCTTCTTGCACCCAGTTTTAACAAGAACATGGGACAACTCAGAAAGTCATGCAGACCTCATGTAAGCTTTCCTTAGCTTAGCCTTTTAATTAATTTTTACCATGTAAGACAAAAATATCATGTGAACAAACCCATGGAGTTGACTTTAATACATTGCAGTTTTCTTTGGTCAATATGTACGTATGTCAAATGAGAAAAAACAATGAGTCTATTTACAATATGGGTTGTAGTTAGACTATTGGGGATATAACAAGCTCCCAAATTCCCAGATCCTGCTTTTAAGATTAGAAAAAAAAAAAGGAGGAAGAGGTAAATGTTGAGTAAGAGACTGGTTGTCAAGCTATGATGAGCCAAACTACAGCTTCTACAGATAGGTACTCTTGCCTCTAGCTACCTGCTTCTACTTCCTGCCATATTCTCTGCCCCTGTAATGCAGGGATGAAAGGAAAAGCAGGCCATGGCTGTGCAGGGAGAGTTCACAGCCCCTAACAGTCATTGCAGCAGTTACTGAGGTCAGGTATTCATGGGACTGCTGAGGGCTGGGGCTGGCAGGAGTTCTCTCATCCCTGCTGCCAACCACACTCTGTGATGAACATCAAAAAAAGACAGCCAGCCAGACATGTCCAGCATGGAAACAGCCAATTTTCCTTCTCCTCCTGTGATCCCAGCAAAGCCAAGAGCTGGAGCATGGAGGTCATCCAGCTAATGCATCTCAAGCCCCAGAGGTGGGGAAATCAAGCTGACACGGCAGTCCGTAAAGCATCGATCAACTAATGGACATGACCCCATATAAACACCATGTTCTCCCTGGTTTGTTCCTGTACTGCATGTTTATAAAAGGTCCTCTTTTCACCAGCACAAAAGGAGCTTGGCACCACACAAAATTAACCTCCAGAGTTTTTCCAATTTCTGTCTCTTTATAGTCACTGATTTTGAAGGGCATGGCAAGGGTTTTGGTTAATAAGAGTGTCTGAAGACATACTTCACATTTTAAGGCTTTGAGATTTTCAATTAAAATAGAATAAACCTTTTGGGATGAAAGCAAATGTGCCTCTTAACGGGCATGGCACATTGAACACAAATAAACACATTATATTGCTGGCATAGCATAAGCTATTTGCTAAGTATTCCCTAAGTATTCCCTGTACTGTGGTGCCTTATTTTCTAGCTTTCTGATATGCTGACGGCTCAGTTTTCAAGTACTCATGAAGTTATTAACATTTTTGTAATTTCTGTCTTAGCTTTAAAAAAATAATTTTCAAATAGGTTTTCTTCTTTAAAAAGACCTAGAATAATAAAATACATATTCTTTCTCTTTTCTATAGCTATTTGGTTTAACAATCTAATTATGACAGAATTTGTTACTGGAGTAAGGCAGGTTCCATCATTTGCATGTCAAGAATTTAATTACTGCTCCGTTAATGTCTTGAGTGTCACTCTGGAGAAATCTCTCACCATGGCTATCAATAGCAAAGAATGACTTCTGTGCTAAATACTAGCCTACTTTTTTTTCGGCAGAAATCTGGTCTTCAGGCTCCTTGGGAGGGAGAGAGGGAATAGGATTGCTGCTGATTTAGGATCCAAAGCAAGCTTGTTCTCCCGGCCACCAGGGGGAGAAAACTGTCATTGGCATTTACAAAGCGCTCAAAATCAACTTAAAGATGCACCTTTTTTTTCTTACTAAGACTTTTTCAGAGACTTAGGTTCATCAGTTGAAATAGTTAGTTCAGCTGAATTAGTTATGAGAAAATTATTAACTTCAGTGTTTTTCCTAAAATACTGTAAACTCCCTAATGTAATACAATTTTACTTAATTAACAAATTTTAAATTATTCAATTATTACATAGATCATGTTCCCTCCTTCTGCTTATGTTGCGTATTACCTTATTTTAAAATTAATCCTATTATCTTTAATAGGGCTGAGTGCTTGAAAAATACAACTCAGCATGAGTAAGTACAGAAAAATACTACTCTAAGTGAAAGGAACAAATCTATTCAAAGTACCTATGCAGCATGACACATACTTACATCTTGGCCTCAAATAAACTCTGAATAAGAATAGGAAAGGAACACATAAATGTTGACTTGATACTCAAAGGGAGTGATGTGCATTTAAATTACTTTCAGAATGGAAGGAAAGAAGACATTTAGGGGGTGTGCATCTTGTTGGAACAACTAATAAATATATTTGAGATTAAATGACAATAATGTGAGTCCTTCATGTAATACCTTTTATGGATGTTATATTTGTGTCTCTCTTTCTGAGCAGGTGTTCATCACGATTTCCTGGTATATCTTCTGACATCGTGTTTTGCACATGGTTACATTCATTGTGGGGAAAAAGACCCACAGAAAATAGTATGAATGGCACAAAAACAGATTCCATGAAGGAGTTATTTATACTAGAGCTTAACTTTTTATGTGGCGGCTGGTTAGATTTAAGCGTTGGGATGAATTTTTCCCATAATGAGGACTAAAGCTGACTATAACCTGCAGTCAGGCAGACAAACTTAGAGTGAGGACCACTTTTTGGGTGGTGTATAGGTAGCCTTCAGCTCTACTAACCAAAAAGGCAGAAATGATGCAACAGCTAAATGTCCACTAGATGCCAGGCTTCCTTTGCGGAGCAGAGCAGTCGCGGCTTTCCGCATGCTTTACATCGATGGCTTCTGTGGTCCCCTTCTCCCTGATGCTGTCGACAGAAGCGTTAGTGTTTAGCACCAAATCCTGATGCTATTCAGGCTGCCTCCGGATTTATCTCTGTTGTTTCCCATAAATTTCCAAGAGGGAAAAACGCTTTTCAGAAGGACTAAAAACAGAAATTGTTTGTAAGAAGAATTGTTTCCTGTGTCCCTCTTTTCTGTACCAGCAGAAAGCTCCCATTGAAGAAAATGGCATGAGTCTTGTGATTGACCTACTCAATCTGCAAACAAACCTATCTGAACAGTGGCAAGGAAGATTGCTGACTCTGCCTCCTCCTGTGCTCCTGCTACTGACATCAACAGGTAGGTGACCTCCAACCTCTGGCTATCATCAAATAGGCCAGGTAGCAGCTCAAAATATTGACTTAAAACTACATTGGGGCAATATTTGCTTTCTGATTATCTTGCTTCTGTATTTGAGAGACGCTGCCAGAGTGCAAGCATCCCTCTGCATGGGGGGAGAGGGGGAACGCAGGCCAGTAGCTCTCCCACCATCAGCAGAACCTGGGGCAACAGCATGGGCCAGACCACACTTCAGCAGGATTGCATACCCCTCCAGGAGGTCAGCAGCTGCTGACATTGCTACCCCCTGGTTGCTGGCACAAATTCAGGCTTTTCTGTTGGGACATGGGTTACCTCTAAGAAAATGGCATGGCTATTGGAAGCCACACTGGCTCGAATTTCAGATGACACCAAAGATTTGTGGCGCTTGTGGTCTTAGTAAATGGAGGGTCTGGTGGTCTGAGTCCCTCATCATTAGAATCACAGAATCATTTAGGTTGGAAAGGACTTCTAAGATCATTGAGACCAACCATTAACCCAGCACTACCATGTCCATCATCACTAAACTGTGTCCACAAGTGCCACATCCACCTCCAGGGATAGTGACTCAACTACTTCCCTAGGCAGCTTGTTCCAATGCTTGACAACTTTTTCCAATAGGAATTTCTTGCTAATATCCAATCTTAGCCTCTCCTTGTGCAACTTGAGGCCATTTCTTCTTGTCCTATTGCTTTTTACTTGGAACAGGAGACCAACCTCCGCCTGGCTATAACCTCCTTTCATGTGGTTGAAGAGAGTGATATGCCCCTCTGCAGCCTCCTTTTCTCAAGGCTAAACAACCTCAGCTCACTCAGCCANTAACCTCCTTTCATGTGGTTGTAGAGAGTGATATGCCCCTCTGCAGCCTCCTTTTCTCAAGGCTAAACAACCTCAGCTCACTCAGCCACTGCTCATCAAACTTGTGCTCCAGACCCTTCACCAGCTTCATTGTCCTTACCCTGGACTCGCTCCAGCACCTCAATGACTTTCTTTTATTGAGTGGCCCAAAACTGAACACAGGATTTGAGATGTGGCCTCACCAGTGCTGAGTACAAGGGGATGATTCCTCCTCTAGTCCTGCTGGCCACAATATTTGTTATAAGTTAGTTCAGCTCAGTAGTTGTCTGTTGTGAGTAGGCACCTTAATTTCAAAGAACTGCTTGCAGAAGAAAACATCTTATTTGAGAACGGGCCTCTGACAAGTCATAGCCTACAATAATTAAATTACCTATTGCTGACTTAGAACATTAACTACTCAAAAATGACTACCTATATTATTCAGAAAGCACTTCCTTGAATTCAAAATAGCATAATGGATATGAAATCTTTCTGGAAACCATAACAGACTAGTTAATTTGAGATAGACCACTACTGGAAAATAATAATAATAAATGTTTGCTTCTGTCTAGCGTAACATAATTGCTACTAACACGGTTTCATTAAAAAAAAAAAGAGAAATTCCTTTTGTTCATTCATTACAGTCAACTCTGTTGAGTAGAGCAGTTTAGAAGTATTCAGTATTCATACCCATGTTTCTTCTCTCAACTCTCAGATTTTGCCTGTCTCTGTGGGCCCTGTGTAGCTTTATGGCATGATTTGCAGAAAGCATCTTCATGTCTCCTACAGACTCTGAACAGAGATCCAGTTACTCAAAGGTTTTAGAAAGTCACTGAGTGTAGCAGTTCTCTGCTCACCTACGAGCTCTTCCCAATAATCCTGCCATACACTGCTTGCTGGAAACAATTAGCAGGGATAGAATAGGGCATTCTGCCACTTTGCCTGTCATCAGCTTCCCTGATGAGATCAAGTTGCATAAATGTTAATGGTCCAGCCTGTCTCATGATCAGCATTGTCACATCCCTAAGCCCAGCAAAACTTTGGTTTTTGAGTCAGAGTAATTGATGTACATGAAAAAGATTGCTGTGGTATTAAATTTTGTCCACACCATGAGCTGGAGATTTATCTTAGAACTTGATTTTTCATGTTAGTGAAAAGGAAAAATGATGAAATCTGTTACTAGTATCACATGCAGGAGGATATGTTATTCTCTAAACACGTTAGAGGAACCAGCCATTTTACACTGGGCAGATCTTTGTAGATAGAGACATTTCTTTATTCATGTAACTCAGTGAGTGGTAAATGAGGCACGCTCACAGAAGTTATTTGGGATGGAAATGAGTCTAATTAGTCTGTCCAACTTAGGAATAGCACTGTGAGGCAAGTCTGAGGAATATGGGAGTTAGCAACAGAAACAGCAGTGGAGAAACGGTGTTATGTGCTTTCCACAGTTCAGCAGAATATTTATTTGAGATTTCATCTGACAGAATAAACAATAGATAAGGGGTAGTTCAAGCAGGCAAACATTTCTAAAAAACTAGTTTTAAAACATTCTTATTTTAATTGCAGAATCTACAAGTAGCCTCCTACATATTCTTACCTTAGTTTTCCACTTTATAATTTGTTGTACAGTAAACAGTTAAAAGCTGCTCAGTTACTTTGGAGCTTTCTGAATGGGGCAGGGGTAGATGTGTTCCAAACTTAAATTATACTAATAAAAATTGGTATCTTTTAAGGTTAGCAAGGGCATAACAGTGATTTTAAAATTAGCTGCTAGAATATGTACATGTATTTTATGTACTGACAAATCTTTTAATCTGCAAGAATCACATCTAGTAATGAATCGCATTCTTTGAGTGAATAATTCAGCCCTTGACGCCAACCTCTGAGGGAGAATATTGTGGTCATGGTGTCTGAACAGTGTGGTAGCTATGGCTACCTATATAATTCTTAGCAATGGAAAAAAAAGTGACAATGACATTAAATTTAATCAGGTTCCCCTTTTCTGTGGTTCCCACTGGGATGAGCCACTAGTGTCTTGCCTTAAATATTCAAAGCCTTCAAAGTTTGCATGTGTTCATATACTGGGACAATATCCTGCTAATACAGAACAATGGATCTGTCATGTATTTCTCCTGTGGGTAGCCGTAAGTCTGAATTTAGTTAGTATAGGGTATTATGATTGCTGCTTCTTTAGTGATTGTCTTTACATTAGTCTTCACTTAGAAGGAAGAAGAGCAGTAATGAAATGTAGCAAAAATACAATGAACTTGGCTATTTTGGTTTGGAAATATGGAGCAAAGGACTGTGTCTTCTTAAAAAGATTCAGCTTTATTTCCAGTCACACTTCATCTGATATGAATGAGCTAGTACTACATATCACATGGCTGAATACATTTGGGAAACATGACCTAACATATATTTAGGACAGAGAGCTTAGAATCAAACTGGAGTAGTTAAATACATAAATTCTTTGAGTCTTCATTTGGTAAAATTCATTAATTCTTTTTGTGTTTTGTTGACAGAACTGTGAAAACATGACTTTTATTAATGCTTATTAGTGCAGAAACTTTCATTTGGATTTCCTTAAACTGCAGTAAAAGTCAGTAGCAAAAAGGTTGAAACTGACTTAAATATATGTGAGTACTGATTTGAAGTAGATATTTTAAAACACAGCCCTTTAAGAATATGTGTTTTGTTTATTTTTAATAGGTAAAGGAAAATAAAAGGGTATTTTTTTGCTGTTAATTTGGAGATAAAAGTTTCAAAGCAATAAAATGTGCCACAGTGAAAAACTGGTACCTGTGAAACACATGTGACAGAAAACTGCTCCCTCAGTTTATATTTTTTTGAGGAGTCCCTGTGATTAGAAAATTATCAGAACTGTGATGATTTTGTATTCTTTTTCTGACTTTCTGGTGGTTTAATGGTGCTTATCTCTGTTTGTCTGGCATAGTAAACCCAACCCTACTCTTGATATTTTCTCAGAACATCAGAACCATG